>JAVJIF010022706.1:0-79202 GCA_038442645.1 Agave tequilana
AAATCATGCACATTAATTCTCTAAACTATAACATTTTTAACTTTTCTAAATTAGTCACTGCACAGTACGAGACTCACTTGATTCTCCTAATTAATTAATAACTTATTTTATAAATTAAGTGTTATGTATCTTTCTCCTGCTTCGCTGTTCTTCTTGCAGTCCAGAACAAGCTCACCAACACGCACCCAACAACGTAGAGTGAGGGAGATGGGCCTCGGCAAGCTTGTGGATCCATGAATCACGCTGATGACCAAGAAACTCGATCGCACCAGCACAACTCCCTGCCTCCTCCCTTGATCACCTCCACGGCCTTTGAGACCGCAGTGAGCCCATAGCAACCGCCCTTGGCCGCTGAAAACCACCACGCTCGCTCTGACCAAACTAGGAACTGTTGGAAACTTGGAATTAAGCCAAGTGAGTTTTGAGAAAACTTGAGCCGAAATTACCCGTTGTATGGAATGCACGGGAGATAGTTGGAATGCGTTCTCATTCGATTCAGAATAAATGTGGTGTATTCACATGTTCAATTCCGTTTCCGAATGAATGAGATATTTAAGCTGGAAGTTGGTGTAATACAATAGCTAAATGAGACCAAAAAGAGTGAACACTCTTTAATCTCACATTAAAGTGGTATAAGAACGGATGTGTATATTCGGAACAGTTGCGCCCGTTCTGACCGAATAGATGTGTCTGTTCGGGGATACCCAGTTACAACTAAATGGATATGTCTGTTCGGCTAATAGATGTGTCAGTTCGAAACGCCTATTCCACCGAACAGATGTTCCTGTGCGGAAGGGTTGCAGTTGTTACAACCGAAAGATTTTCTCTGAACCTATATAAAAGGTCTGTTTGGTTGTCGTAATTAACCGTAATTCGTAAGTCGTAATGGTAAAGTCTTTTACAGTTGTAAATGAGTGACATGCATGTAAGTTTTATGGTGTTTGGTGGTAATATAAAGTTATAAGAAAGAAAGTGTATTGTATTTTACGGTGTTTGGTTGTCGTAATGTGCACGTCGTAAATGGAAAAGTTGACCACAAAATTAGCTATTGGTGATTTAAAAAGTTTTAATATTGCAAATAAATACTAAAAATGCTAAATATTAAAAAAATAATATTAACATAAAAAATAATACAAATTTGCATGACCACAAAATTAACTGTAAGTGGGCTGTAAGTGAGTGGTAATTGGGTTACAAGTGAGTGGTAGTTGAGTTGCGTAAGTCTTTTACGAATTACGGTCCAAACAAACGCCGTAGTTGTAATTGGTTGTAAGTCATTTACGAATTACGGACTTTTACGACTTTTACGACGAAACAAACAGCCCCTAAAGTGTAGATTTTCACTCCAATGAGTCTCTCACAGTTACTCACAATTGAGAATTCCAAAACTCAATCAAATATAATGAATAATAAAGTTTTAAAGAGGATTCTTTAAAGTACTAGCAGGTTTAGAATTGTATCTGAAATCCGACTTTTCGTCCATGTGTCATGTTTCCTACTTTCAGTCAAATGGAAGGTACGGGTCAACTTTGATTCAACTGAACATGGTTTATAAAGTGCTGAGCATAACACGTGAAAGAGTGTTGTATCTTGAGAGAGCAGCGTCCATTATCCTGTATGCACCATAGTGGAGTACGTAATTGTCTTAAGGAGATTCGCTTTACGCATATCTCACTCCAAAATCTGGTTATTATTATATTACTCTATCCGTTTATACTAACGTTTAGTTTTGCACAAATTATTGTTAATAAATATTTATCTTGTATAGATATTGATCGTGGAATTATTGAATTACAATATATTCTCTATGTATTTGAACTAATGTTCTTATTGCGGGTATAATGTTGAATAAAGTATTCATGCAGGAATATTTATTTTAATAAATATTATTATTAGATAAATTATTGTTGAATTATTTATCTTGCTGATTTATTACAAATACGAGACTGACTAAATACCAATCCGATTGGTGTCTAAGGAAAGAATTTGAAAGATGGTTCTGCATTTAATGAACGTTCAATTGAATGAAAAACTCTCACTAGATTTTCACTGACCCGACCGATTGGATTTATTGATCTTGATCTTGAATTGGATTGTCAAGACTAACATCTTAAGATAATTATATGATTTTCTAGTGCACTGAATTTGCACTCCACATATTCTATTTTGAACTTACTAATTTAAAACCTCGAGATTTTAGAGTATACCTCCATAACTCTAATTTGGTATTTACTCCAGCTCTCGTCTCATTGACTAGGACAATATCATCAGTAAATAGCATACACCACGATATCTCATCCTGAATAGCTCTAGTAAGTTTATCCATCACTGTGGCAAAAAAAAATAGACTCAATGCAAATTCTTGATGCAATCCAATTGTGATCGAAAAATCACTTGTTAGGCCTCCACAAGTTCTAACATTTGCCACTACATGTCCTTGATTATGTCAATATATTTGATGGAAACTTTCTTCTTCATCAATGTCCACCATAATACTCTCTTGGCACCTTATAATAAATTTTTTTCTAAATCAATAAAGACCATATGCAAATTTCTATTTCACTCTCGAAATCGCTCTATAAGTTGACGAAGCAAATGAATAGCCTCTGTCATCGATCGCCCCGACATGAATCCAAACTGGTTCTATGATATTTTAACATTTTGCCTTAACATGTATTCAATTACCCTGTCTCAAAGCTTGGTATGGCACATGAGTTTTATTCCATGATAGTTTAAATAATTCTGAATATCACCCTTATTCTTATAGAGAAGTACTAGAGTACTCTTTCTCCACCCATTTGGCATCTTTTTTGTTAGCCAGAACTTATTAAAAAGGTTTGTCAGCCATCTCACACACATCTCTCCTAGGCCCCATACCCCTATAAGAATTCCATCTGGGCCAACAGCTTTTCTTGATTTCATCATTTTCAAGGCTTCTTTAATTTCAGATTCGTTAATTATGCGCATAAAATTACGGTTCACATCCTGACACTGAATAGTAAAACCCACAAATCTTGAGTAGAACGATAATTGAACAATCTTTCAAAATACTCTCTCCATCTTTTCTTGATTTCTTCATCTCGAACTAAAATCTTCTGATCCTCATCTTTGGCACACCTCACAGTACACAAGTCTCTAGCATTCCTCTCTCTTATTCGAGCAATTCTTTATATATATATATATATATATATATATATAATAATATATATATATATATATATATATATATCATTTTCAACTTCTTTGGTGTCCAACTTCTCGTACACTTCTTTATACACTTTAAATTTTGCATTGTGAACAGCTTTCTTAGCCTCATTCTTGGTTAACTTATACCTCTCAACACTCACTCCGTTACTGTTTCTCTTTAAATCTCTGTAAAGGTCCTGTTTGATTTAATGGCAACTTTTCCCGCTTCATTTGTGTCCTTATATGGTAGAGCACCACCCCTTCACTTAACAAGTACATCTTTAGTTACTCTTTTATTGCAGTTAGTTATTTTATTTCATGTTGTATTAGAATCATCTTGTACCTTCAAGTCTGCAGCATTTTCACTGTATATGAGAGAACATAATTTAGTTGCTACCTTGGGCTTCACTTTGCAGCATTTTCGCTGATGTGACTGAATAGGGGTAAGAGAACAAAGAGAAAAAAGGAACAATTTTTATTTTTATTTTTTAAGGAAAAGTGCAGAGTATGGTTGTTCATTTTATTCCTCTAAAAAACAAAAATTGGTCATTCATTTTATTAGGCAAAAGATGAAGAAACTAATATATAACATAAATCTTCCAAAAGATTCCACCTAGAATGGAGGTGCTTTCTATTCAGAAGAATGCGAGAAATCTCTTTCATATATATATATATATACAACAACAACTAAGCCATTTGTCCCAAGTATTTGGAGTAGGCTACATGAACAGAAAAAGAATCACACCGGATCGAGCACATGGATCAGCTTTCTCCACTCATTCCTATAGAGCAATATGCCTTCACTAAGACCTTTAGCCTCTATATCTTGTAGTATTACCTCCGTCCATGTTTTCTTCGGTCTCCCCTGCGTTCTTTTAACTTGCCCTAATTTGATACGCTATACTCGCCGGTCTGGCGCATCTGGAGGTCTACGTCGCACATGACCAAACCATTGTAGATGGTTTTCTCTCATCTTCTCTTCTATAGAGGCTACGCCTATCTTAGTACGAATATCCTCATTTCTCACCTTATCTCTCCTCGTGTTACCACACATCCAGCGAAGCATGCGCATATCTGCTACACTCATCTTCTGGGTATGATATATCTTTATAGCCCAACATTCTGTGTCATATAACAAAGCTGGTCTAATAGCAGTCCGATAAAACTTTCCCTTCAGCCATAACGGAATGTTACGATCACATAAAACTCCTGTTGCGCTCCTCCATTTCAACCAGCCGGCTTGGATCCTATGGTTAACATCACTATCGATCTCTCCATCCTTTTGGATAATAGAACCCAAGTACTTAAAATGATTGCTCATCAGTATTTCTTGTCTATCTACTCTCACAATACTATAATCTCGGATTCCCTGTTTACTGAATTTACACTCCATATACTCTGTTTTGGTCTTACTTAATTTTAAACCTCGAGATTTTAGAGTTTGCCTCCATAACTTCAATTTTGTATTTACCCCAGCTCTTGTTTCATCGACTAAGACAATATCATCAGCAAATAGAATACACCACGGTATCTCATCCTGAATAGCTCTAATAAGCTCATCCATCACTATGGCAAATAAGAATGAACTCAATGCAGATCCTTGATGCAATCCAATCGTGATAGAAAATTCGCTTGTTATGTCTCCACAAGTTCTGACATTTGCCACTACTCCATCGTACATGTCCTTGATTATGTCAATATATTTGATGGGGACTCTCTTTTTCATCAATGTCCACCGTAATACCTCTCTTGGCACCTTATCATAAGCTTTTTCTAAATCAATAAAGACCATATGCAAATTTCTCTCTTCTCTCGAAATTGCTCTATAAGTTGACGAAGCAAATGAATAGTCTTTGTCGTCGATCGCTTCGGCATCAACCCAAACTGGTTCTCTGATATTTTAACATTTTGCCTTAACCTGTGTTCAATTGCCCTTTCTCAAAACTTCATAGTGTGACACATGAGTTTTATTCCACGATAGTTTAAACAACTCTGGATATCACCCCTGTTCTTATAGAGAGGTATAGGGTACTCTTCCTCCACTCATTTAGCATCTTTTTAGTTAGCCAGATCTTGTTAAAGAGGTTTGTCAGTAATCTCACGCCCACCTCTCTTAAGCATCTTCATGCCTCAATAGGAATTCCATCCGGGCCAACAACTTTCCTTAACTTTATCCTCTTCAAGGCCTCTTTAGCTTCAGATTCGCTAATTCTGTGCATATAATTACGGTTCATATCTTGGCACTGAATGGTAAGGTCATTCAAATCTTCAATAGAACTATCATTGAACAATTTGTCAAAATACTCTCTCCATCTTTCTTTGATTTCTTCATCTCAAACTAAAACCTTCTGGTCCTCATCTTTGACACACCTCAAAGTACATAACTCTCTAGTCTTTCTCTCCCTTATTCGAGCAATTCTATATATATAAACTTCAATATCTTTAGTGTTATCTTCTTTTAACCGCTACCACTTAATCTTAAGATCTAACTTACGCTTAATTTTTCTAAATCTCATTCTAATCCGGACATCTAAAATTAAGAGTCCATGTTGGGTACTACACTCTCACCCAATACTACCTTACAATCGATACAACAACCTCTATCTATTTTTCTGCTTAAAAAGAAATCTATTTCTATAGAAACCTCTAGAGAACAAACTCAGAATCTAACGGCGGGCCACAGCTCAGGGGACGAGAAATCTCTTTCGACAGAGACCAAATACATAATAAGCAATGATAATGTCAAAGGCCATCAAAAAAAAAGAGAACAATACAAAGCAAAACATCCATTGGATTTGCTCGTAGCAGAGAACCCACATCTCCTTGAAGACATTCCCCGCCAAGAAAATGTCTGCAAAGTTGATCAATTCTGTCAATTGCCCATGTCAGAACTCGAATAAGGAGATGCAGAAATCTAGCACAATTCTAGATATGATTCTTGTTGGAGATTTTACTCTACATTTAGTTTTCTAAATTTGTATATAACAAATGAAATGAGAATCTTTAGAGATTTTACTCATGCATCAGGATTCTTTATTGATGTATCTTTACATTCTGCATCTCCCTCAATTGACAGGATTTACAGTTTTTCTCGTGATCATGATTTTCATTTTTTTTACAATTGATTCTTTGGTGTCAGTGTGAAGGTTAATGATTAATGGAAGCATGAAACTCATTCTGTGCTCCAGAGGATACTGATGGTTCCATCTTATGAGTTCATGACTCTGCAATCAGCAATGGGCTTTGTATCTGCTGCTCGCTTGGCCATGAACAAAATTGCATTTTCATTTAGGACGTGTTTGTTTTGAGGAAAAAGGAGGAAACGGTGCGAGTGGGAAAATCTATTTTCTTATTTTCATCTTTTGTTACTTGCACTTTTTCTCAATCTCATTTTCTACTTTTACACCCTTATTTTCCTGCTTGCAAGATGCTACAGTAAAATTTTATATATTTGATATTAAATATTAATATTTAATATTGTGATTAATATTTTTAAAGAAGAATTTCGCTACAGCTGCTTACATTTCTTCATAATTAAGAAAAAAACTAACCTCCCTATTTTATTCAGTGCAGTCTTATTCACGTCAGCATAAATTAATTCCTACCAATTACCGCTTCTTTAAATATTTTCATTTCCTCTTTTACTCTTCCCCATCACGCTCGGCGTTGCTCTCCCCTCAACCCTGATCCCGAGATGCAGAATAATTCACGGATCAACCTGAAAAGCATCGGGCATCGACGTGGTTTTTAGATCTGAAAAGTATTGGACATCATTCGATGTAGGTGAAAGGGGCCTACTGATGATAGCGAAGCTGATAGAAGGACTGCAACTCATGATCGCAGTCCTCTGTGAGAACTCCGACTATAATCGAGGTCCCTTATTAGAAGATTGTGACTATGATCGCACTCCTTTTATTAATTGAAAATTAGAACATTTTACGAGGACTGTGATCATTGTTGCAGTCCCAATATTTGCTGGGAAACTGTGTTTTGTGAGGATTACGATCATGATCGCATAATAAAGACTTAAAAACAAGAATTTTTTTTTTTTTTTTTGAGTACTGCAATCATAGTCGCAGTCCTAATAAAGATGAATGCGACTATCGCAATCCTATAAAGACTCAGAAATGTGACATTTTTGTGAGGACTGCGATCAACGTGACATTTTTGTGATCACAGTCCTAATAAAGAAGACTACGACTAGGACTACGACCATGGTCGCAATCCTATAAAGACTCAGGAACATAGCATTTTAATAAAGACTGTGATAGACTCAGAAATATGATATTTTTTTGTGAGAACTGTGATCATGATCGCGTCCTCTTTATAGCAACAATCTGCATTTTCAAAGCAATCTGTTTTTTTCGAAGTGATTACTACCGAACATTTACGTCTTTCGCCGTTAACGGGGCGTTTCTGTGGCTGACGCGTTGGTGCACCTGGTTGGTTTAAAAAAAGAGGTGGTTGTAGCGAATTAAATATGAAGTTGAGTTTTTTCCTAATTTGTGGTTATTATTTAATTTAATAATATTGGTATTATTTAAATCCCCAAACAATAAATTTGTGATTAACTTTTCCGGTTACACTTTCACGTTACTAATCAAACACCATAAAACACAATATACTTTCCCGCTTACATTTCTACATTACAATCAAACATAGTAAAACTTACGTGCACAATTCTCAAGTTCTCACTTACACTCTCACATCATCCTCATTTCCTACTTACACATTTTCTTCTCATTTGTAGCAAACCAAAAAGGCTCTTAGGAGTTGTTTGAATGACTATAGTTGGAGTTACATGTAACTCGCTCCAACTACAGCACTAAACAACAACTCAAATGCTTGTTTGATGTCGTTGAAGCTACATGCGACTCTAATTGCATAGTAATTGGAACCATATTTAAGGGGGGTTTTTTTTACCTTTTTTCTTACTACAGTTGAAACTACGATCAAATTAGTTACAATTCCGCCTATAACAATGGAGGTATAATAACGAGAATGTCACATCAGCTTTTTTAATAATTTCTATGCAATATAACTTCATCGTATATTAAACCAAACAACTGTTCTTTATTTTCAGTAGTCGGAACTGTAACTAGTAGTAGTCAAATCAAACACATGATTTAGTGTTCTAACTGCAAAAATAAAAACTACATTTATAGTTCAGCTCCAATTACATCAAACCAAATAACCCCTTAGAGTTGCAACTGGTTATCTACATCAAACAAAAAACTAGAATATCATCTTCAAATCCTACAGAAACACTGTTTACCTAATCTGAAGAAACTGTATATAGGATTAGGTCAGCAGACTTGTTGACATACTAATAGACCAAAAAAATTGTTCAGAACCTAGACATATGATAAATTAATCTGAACTTAAGAGTTGCCACGCTTAATTTAATACTGATGCAATATATATAAGTGTAATACCTATCAGCTGAACCATCAGAATGAACTCGCACAACTAGATTCATCAAAACTATCTAAGATTATAACCTTCTATGCATTTATTTTTTGATAGAAAATGAACCTGATCAAATCAGAAGGTAGTTGCACAAAAACAACTTATTACTAAACTGAAGACTTGTTACTAAACTGAAGAAAGCAGAAAAACAACTTTTGCATGCACATGTCTACCTGACACCAAATACAAGCCTCATGTATTTCACCCTCGCAATCAGTGTTTTAAATATCAGATATCGGTGAGATATCGGTCAGAAAATTATATACCGGATATCGGATACCGGATGATATATCGCGATATGGTACTAAATATTAGACGTCAAATCAGGCATTATACGGAACGAAGAATATACATGTGATTGCCTACATAAATCATATGAAACTATTTAAAGCAAGTTTACGGTCATAAACTCATAGGAGATACTTAGTTTTTGTAGAACCTCCTCAAATGCGTTTATAAAAGCTCCTCAAATGTGTTTGTAGGCGATATATCGGATATTTTCATCTCGGATATCGGCCACGTGGCGATATATCGGCCCATATCGGCCCAAAACGATATTCGGTAAAATTTACATTTATCGTATCGTTTTGAATAAAATACCAGTATCTCAGCCGATATTTAAAACAATGCTCGCAATCCAAAACTCTTCATACTAATAAATGCCAAATCTCTTAATTGAATATCGTCATTATTTAGAACAGATCCAGTTCAAGCTTCCACCTTCAAACACTTCCTTGATGTAATTTAGCAGGTACACTGATAAAAATAACCAAGTATAAATCTACAAAAATAAAACTAGTCTGTGTTTGACATCAAGAGATGAAAAACACTAAAAAGCCCTTTTTATTTCACTCGAAAATGACAGTAGTGGAGATCAAAGAGGATGAGGCTAGTGCAACTAGCCTGACTATAGAATCCCTTCCCCATAATCTCGCTGTTGAGATTGTCGCAAAGCTCGTTTCGACCTCCACGACTCCTATATCAGTTCTCAAGAACTTAAAGGATCGTGTACGATTTCATCTTTGATTCTTCTTCTTAAAATTATTACCACGCTATGTTGTGAAGGTGCAAGAAGTTCTATGCTGCACCAAAGTCGCAGAGAGTTGGCAAGTGCTTCTCAATGATGAAGGAACTAGATATGTTTTGGGACAAGAAGGAGAGGTTCTACGCTATCCTCAAGCATTGCTCACTCATTGGCAATGCTGAAGCTTGCTTTATATTTGGAGTGGTAATGGTTGCCAGAACTCTTGTGCAACTAATCTATATAAATAATTCTAATAAAAATATATATTTTACCTCGTATATTAGTATAATATATTTGGTTCTAACCTCTACATCTTGATAAATACCAACTATATATATGATGATCCGAAATATTTCAATTCGGAAACAAATATTCGAGAATGCATTACCTAAATGAAGTGATGAATGGTGGGCATGATGCCACAAGCTATGCAGTCGGAATCCTACTCTTTGGAGAAATTGCAGCACAAGAACTTGGAATGGAATTACTAAATGAACCGCCCACGAAGAATCCTGAAGTGGCAAAGTCTGCTAGCAGTCCTATTGTTGTGAAATGTCAAATCGAAATGCATTCGGTTCTAAGGTCAATTGCTTGGAGTAGGTGGTGCCCAGTACAGGGGAAGCAATGCGTGAAGCCAATGTGCGGCAGGGCTGAGGGCTGGGGAAGATAGCGAGCTTTTGCAGCAAGCTCTGTAGGTGGAGCTACGAGTATTATGAGTTGTATCTTCGTTGTGTGAACCCATCACTCTGGAACTAGTACTACCTGTTTGATAGTAAACATGTAATTCTCCTAACAACGGGAAACAAGTGCCGTATTTAATTAACATAAATTCAAAAATGCATCTAAACAATGAACTTAGCAAGAAAATGGATATAAGTTAAGAATACAAGAGCAACCCGTATCCGACAATAAATGAGCGAGGAATTCGGATCACCAAGAAAGAGGAACTATATATTCTCATTACTGATGGAATTTGGGCCTAAAATGACGAGAGACGCGCTGATCTGACCAAAACCTTGGACTCAGTGACAGTGGGTTGGATTCGGATCCTACAAGATTCATTGCAGATCGATCATATGGAAGCAAGTGTGAACTTAACATGTTTCGGAAAAGAGAAGTTTCATTTCTAACATTATGTGCACAGGTCCCAATTTTCGTGCATGATACATTTACAAGAAAAGATGGAACAAAACAAGCCAGTTCATTTAGACACTAAAATGATATATAGTGTTCTAGAATTCAGAAGAGCCAAAATCTTTTTCAAGAATGGATGCATGTGTCCCAAACCCAAAACACTAGCCTTCCCCACAATATATAGAAATAAAATAAAGATAAGAAGAAGAAGAAGAAGATAGAGAGGCCAAGCCTTCAAATATTAGTATCGGCATGGTGCTTGGCCAGCTAGTCGTGCTCCTTTAGCTGGTCAACTTTCACACTTCAAGAGAAGACACCTGCAGAGAATTCTAATTGTCAATAGCCAATAAAAAAAAAACAAAGATATCAATTCCTAAGATATCTAAACTTTTAAATAAGATGTAAATGAGAATATATAGAACACAGGAAACAAGAAAATAACAAGAGTACTCCCCACATTTAAGACAAGTGATTTGGAGAACCAGCACAACAAATAAAACGAGAATATTCATGTGATTAATTCAAAGTGATGTTTTTAATTAAGAAATGATCCTATTAGTGGTCTATGAGTTTCGGGGAAATATTAAATTCTCTCTCTTTCTTCTTCCTTTATCGCAACTGTATACCCACTTTAAGATTCTAAGACTAGGGGAAAAGATCATGGGCAGTGGATTATGGCGTCAGCAGAGGAAAAGTCATCTATGAAGTGCCTGAATGTAAGGCCTGAATCTTGATCTTTGATCAATGAGATCCGTCTATGAGGATTTCTGATTTGAGTAGAGAAGAAGTCATTAATCTGTGATTCTGTATAAAATAAAGGTGGAGTGCGATGGAAAACATGTTGAGAAAAAGCCATTTATGACTCAAAGCTTCCAAGATATAATGGTGCATGACAATTCTTGCACAATGCAAACCCATGCGTTTAAGCACCAAAAAAAAACTTACTAAAAATGAGAGATCAATCAATGATTCAAAGCAAAACACTAGAAATTTCACACGCTTAAGTAAAAGACGAACTTGAAGAAAAGTAAACACAAGCATAAGATGGAACCACATAAGCATCAAAGCTCATAATGCAAAAGGAGTCGACAAATTCATTGTCACAACTAGATGAGAACATAAAATTTTTTAAATGAACAACATCGGGAAATGAAGAGAATCAAAGAGATCATAGAACATCATATAAAATATGTAGTAAATCCATTAGTACAGGAAAAACTATGAACATTTCTCACTTGGGTTCTTCTTATAAATTGTCAACTAGGGACAATTAGAACACAATTCAATACCATAGGCTATTAAACCCATAACAGCCTTCATTTCCCACTTCTCTGTGTAGGCCTTATACCACCTAGTCATGTTTTTCTTGTACCATTAAATTTAATGCTACTTGTCAGGCAAAAAGGTTTTTGAATTAAGACTTCACAAGAATAGAGCATAATAAAGTAGTTCCCACATCCCATATTCAGTCAAATGCCTTATGCTGGATAGTAATAGCTCCTTAGGGGCATGTTCACCTGGATAATGATGCTGGAAATATTAAGAAAGAACATAAAGAAAGCTAAGTTGTAACAGGTTTTACAGCAAAATTGGTATGAAGAGTTCAGAGAATGGAAGAACACTCTCCCTGAAATTCCAGATTAAAACGGATAACAAGGTCACTTCATCTGAATAGAAGTAAACGAGTCTTTATAGAGGATTGCCTTGCTCTTCCATAAGATAGTGTACAGCATTAATTCATACCATAGTGTTTCCAAATGGCTCTTTATTGTTCAAAAAAGGAGATACTATAAGGAACCTTTTTGAATGATATCCTGAATGCCATCGCTATCTTTTAGGCATGTACGAGTGTTACACCAAACAAACTAATCAGCACTAACTATTGACTGAATTACAGAGTTTCTCCAGATTGATGGAACTCAGATTTATCCTAAAGTTTTGGGAAAGGGACCTTACAGGCTTAATTAAAAATTCAAAACATGTCCTAGTGTCAGGCCACTTGATTCCTTCCGTCTTTTAATGCCCACCCCATAATGAAAGATGGTCCACCCCATAATGAAAGATGGTGCAAAACCATGAGTAGCTTACCACCCTCACCACACGCGATCTGTCTGCAATGAATACCTCAATATCAGGTGAAGGAATTCTACAGTCACAAATGCAAGAGATCTCCAAGTTGTTCATGCTATACTCATTATCTAACCAAAACTATTTCCTGAATGTGCAACAATATTTTGCTTCAGCATACGTAGCTGAAATCAATTGCTCATAATTGAGTTTTCTTTTTTGTGAGTCAGTGGATGATTTTATTCTTATCCTCAAATAACTTATCCACAATAACTGTGTATAGTAATTTCATGTCACCTGATACATACAATTCAATAATGGACAATTAGAGTTTTAACTTAATGTTTAACCTGAAGATATGGCCATTCTCCATGGTTAAAGTTTCAGCCAAAACTGAAGTGCATAGGTCCATTTCCTACAATTTTTTTTTTTTGAGGCAATTAATCAGAATATCAGTCAAAATATAATTTGATGTATACATTAGGAACATTATGAAATATATTTGACAACCACAATATTAAAGAATAACTATTTTAGATATGAATCTTGATTAAAGAGAAGAGATTGAGGAAGAAATTAAAAGAGAGCATACCATACATTGCTGCTAGTGAAAGTAAAGACATGGTAAGTAATACAGAACAGAAAGAAAAGTGCAATCAGAACTCAACGTGCTGAAATTTATTCAACTTATAAATTACCTATTTTAATTTTTCTATATTTAATTCAAAACTAGTAGAATTGATCTAAACGCATGGAAAATTGTTGCCAAAACACTAAAACTAAAAGAGTGACGATGGCTGAGATTTCAAACGTCATCACTGCCATTCAAGGAGTTGTGATCATCTAAATTTTCATTGTCAAAAACAGAAGTCCTTTGTAAGGAGAGATATATGTCGTTAGATAGGAAGGGAAATGGGAAGACGGAATAAGCTAGAGTTGTGGTCAGGCGATACCGTGATAGGATCTTATAACAAGAGAGCACTTGGCACCGTCTAAAGCAACCATCCAAAAGCAGACTAATGGAAAATCATCTTGTGGAATTCGAGAAATTGAATATGGACACTTTTACTACAAAGGGGTTGCACAAAGGAATGTAGGGTGTCTCCGCAGTCGGAGTGGTAAAAAAATGTATGCATATCAAAATCAATAGACTAAGGGGTTATAAAAGTAACATGAATTGATATAAAGTGTGTATTTCAGCAAATCTCCATGTTGTGCACATGATACGGATTGTACTTAGACTGCAATGTCAATTTCATTACAAAATATCATATATATTAACTCAGTTGCGAGACAAACCATGGTCCATAAACAGATGCAATTCAGTGCAAAATTGTTGTGGACCAAAGTGGGAATAGGCAAGGGGATTTGTGTCGTCAGTTAAGAGAACCAGATTTTCAGAAATCTTGGTCTTAAATTGAATTTGCCCAGTAAAAGAAAATGATTACTCGTACTTCCAGTGTGTACAAATATTGTTTAGAACATTGCATAAGGGGGGTTTTCAATGAAAGCCACCACAGCACCACAACCTAGACGTGCGCATCTTAGCCTTTTGATTTCTTCAAAGAAAAAGGCACAAGTGGGAATTAGTAAAATTATCAACCGTACAAGTTTGGACATGTCCTATTCTAGGTTAATAAAAGTCAATATGAAAGAGGAAAAAGAAATTAAATGAATAGTTTCAAATACCTTATGGGGCTTAGTTTGGCCGTCAATATACTAACTTTTCTCTATTGCAAAGATTCCATTCACATTCCCACAGACGACTCTGGTACAATGTTTCTTCTTCTAAGATTGTAACTGCTACATTATTATCATCCAAACACAAATTGCTATTCCAATTTATTTTCATTGCCCCAACATCCTTCTCTCCATCCGCTATAGCCACTAGCCGAAAGTCCTTGCAGGTTTCGCCCCTATATCTCTTTCAGATGATGTATTAATAAAGTCATGTAGCCTAGTCTCCCATATCCTTTAAGCAGTCCTCCCTTCCAAATAATGTAAGTCAGAAAGAACCTTCAATAAATATCCTGATTTCTACTTTCTTGACATGAAATCTTTATTCATTAATTTTCCTTTCAATCTAAAATTGTTTTCCCTATCTACAGATCACATTAATTTCCATGTTTTCTCTAATCCTCTCTCATCAATACTGCCACATTCTGAAAATCTTCTCAACTCCTTATTACAGTTACAAATATTTCTTGGCTCACATTTCAAACGTTAGTTGACAAATAGGTCAATATTTTCTGGCGAGGCATGAAAAAGACAGAAATAAATGCCATTGTGACCATAAGGTAAAAGCGACATGTAGACCACCAGGAAAAACATTTAGAAGACCAAGTCTGACTATTTTCACAACACCGACATCCTATTCACCGCATGGTAGCCACCAGCCAGTTCTGCACTTCCCCCAAAATCCTCATTTGTTCCATCACTTGTGATTAATCAGAATGAAAAACAAGATGTTTTATTAGGATAATTTTTTGCATATTTTTTCCACGCTTAGGTTTAATTTCTCAAAGTTTTAGGGTTTGAATTACAAAAGTAGGAATCTTTCTTATCTTTAGGCCCTTTAGACAGAGGCAGACACAATTTTTTTTTCAGAGTTATCTAATATTAGGCAAATCTCTTAGACACTGTCTTAGGGGCCGTTTGTTTCGCGTAAAACTCCGTAATTCGTAAATGACTTACTACCCAGTTACAACTACGGCGTTTGTTTGGACCGTAATTCGTAAAAGACTTACGTAACTCAACTAACACTCACTTGCAACCCAGTTACCACTCACTTACAGCCCAGTTACAGTTAATTTTGTGGTCATACAAATTTGTATTATTTTTTTATATTAATATTAAAAATTTTTAATATTTAACTTTTTTAATATTAATTTGCAGTATTAAAACTTTTAAAATCACCAAATAGTTAATTTTGTGGTCAACTTTTTCACTTACGACTTATACATTACGACAACCAAACACCGTAAAGTACAATACACTTTCCCACTTTACAATTTTATATTACCAACCAAACATCGTAAAATTTACATACATGTAACTCATTTACAATTGTAAAAGAATTTACCAATTACAACTACGAATTACGGCCAGTTACGACAACCAAACAGACCCTTAATAAGCATAGTTAGCTATATAAGTAGTATAGTGGTCAGAATCTGACATTCGCATGATGATGCCACGTGTCCAAACATTCAGTAGCCTCCGCCACCCCGAAGATATTCCGAAAGCTACTCTTCGCCCCGAGAACACTTCTATCTTAGTAGCTTCGATGCTCGCAGTCATCCCGGGGCTTCTCCATCAGAGATATCAGCGCCGCACTAGACGGACGGTAACAGACCATCTCCAGTCTTCGCCATTAAACGACAACGACAACAAATTAACCATTTTCTACGCATACAGTTACGCAGTTCAATCCTCCCCCACGTGCATAACATGTCAACGCCCTCCTATCTAAGCAGTTATGAACCGAGGTGGATTTCTCTGCATACAATCCCAACAATCAAACGCCAGCAATCACGGCCGTTACAATCGATCAACACGTACAGTTCGTGCGGTTACGAAGATCACGCTCACATCATCCGCCCCCATGCACACAGATCCAACAGAGCTTAAATAGACCTTTTCCTCCAACGAGAAGAGGACTTTTCTCCCAAAAAAAAAAAAAGAAGCCCAGCAATGAGCTTGGCACGACAGTGAATCCCAGTAACTCTTGTAACTACAAATTATAGTGGAATTCCTTTTCTCCCCGTGATTTTCCCGCATTGGGTTTCCCGTAAAATTCATTGTGTCTGTTTGCTCTCTGTTGTGATTCTCCTACTCTTAATCACTTGTGTCGTGTGATTGATCGTCTGATAGCACGCAACAGAAAATTTCCACCACAAACTGATGATTTTCATTGAGATTTGAGTTCAAATACTCATATTTCTCCCCTATCAAATCCAACCTCAAAAAGCCTCTCCAATGAGCATGGCCCTGAAAAAGCAGCCGATCACGGTGAAGGGACCACTTCTAAGGGCAAGTCAGTTTTCATCGTTGGGGCATCATCCTTCCGAGTGGCTTCAACCTTAGCCTCGTCGTAGAGGGCGCCACCTTTGCACCTTCACATGAGACAAACAGAGATGTCCTCCACCGTCAACGTGCGAAGCCCGCCTCCTTTATATCGCAGACTGAGGGAAAAGTTGGTGAAATAGCAAGCCTTGTTCGACCATGAGCTGGAGCTGGCGGCCCGTGATCAAGAAAATGTGGCCCGTGAACGGAAGTAGATGAAGTGTCTGAACGACCAACTCCTCACCTAGATCGCAGCCATTTAAAGCAACCGAGGGCCACCTCCATCACCGAAGAGGCTTGCAACCGAGACCCAGGACGGAGAGCACTCCCAGAGCCAGAGGCGCCGCAAGACGATCTCCCCTACTCAGTGTTTTAAATATCGGATATCGGAGATATACCGGTCGACAAAATTATATAGCGGATATCAGGTGATATATCGCGACATGATACTAAATACTGCTTGATATATCAATAGTCAATACATATAAGATGCTATTAAAAGAAATAAGTTATTATCCAAACATCATATATAAACATCATTGAAATACCACAACAAACATAGAATAAAATAAAATGATCTCTCAAGTAAAAAAAAATAATTATCCAAATAAGTAACTGTATCGACCGATATATCGGATATTTCATCTCGAATATTGACCGATATATCGGTCACGTGGCGATATATCGGCCCATATCGGTCCAAAACGATATCCGGTAAATTTTTAGACTTAACGTATCTTTTTGGATAAATTACCGGTATATCGGCCGATATACCGATATATCGGCCGATATTTAAAACAATGCCCCCACTTCTTCGGAGCAATCTGACGACGAATCGAGCTCGTCACATCCCTTCACGAGGGATCAACACGATCGCATTCAGAGGAAGACTAAAGAGTTCATCCGCATCCAAGTTCTCGATAAGCTCATGCAGAAGCGAGTCGAAGAAGCGAGGATGTCGCCCACAACAAACTCAGAGCAATCGCTACAGATGCATCCAACTCTCCTTTCTCCGAGCACATACTGAGTTATGAATTTTTCAAGAAATTCATGATTATTACCTTCGATTGCTATTCCGGCCAGAGCGACCCGATCCAGCACCTTCGCTAGTATCAGGACAAGATGGTAATTCATGCTAGAAAAGAAACAATTTCATCTTGTGCTGAGTCTTCCCTTTCAGCATGAAGGGGGCAGCCTCAGATTCATTCTGCTCCTTCTGCCACGCTCAATCCACAACTTAGAAGAACTTTCCAAGTTGTTTCTCGTTCAATATTTCTCCCGCCAGGAATTCAAGCAGAACAACCACCACCTCCTCTACATCAACATAAGACCCTCCGACAGTCTCAAGGCGTAGATTGGTTACTTTCAGAGTCAACTAGCCATAGTACACAACAGCAGCGAAAACGCTTCCGCTCTCGCATTCACCAGCAAACTACGAGTCACCCACCCGTTGTACAATCATCTGGTGAAATACAATATCACCCGCTGAAGCGAGATCTTGTATCGAGCCCAGCCATACATCCAGTTGGAGATAGCGATGAAGAGCTCCTGTAACACCTCGTTCTCCGAATACGTACCTGAATACGTGTCCCGATTTTTCGATCGTATTTTCCTATTTTTTCCCGTATTTATAATTATTTTTGTGATTATTTATATTATTAATTATCGGACCTAGATTTTTGGACTTATGGTTGGCTCGAGTCCGAACCCGAGAACTTATCCCAGTGTACTACTTGATTTAACTTTTCTGTTAGTCAGACTAGACCGGTTTCATTTTCAAGTACTAATTTTTAATATTTTGATTTTTTTTCATGATTTTTTGAAATTTTTCTAAAATATTTAGCAAAATCTTCTAAAATCAGTGTCGACCGGTACCACCGATCAATTTCAGAATTTTTAATTTACAAACAGAGTTGAATTTCTTAAATCTGATTTCACCATGTTCCTCAATATAATATTTTCTATTTTAGAGAATTTTGGAGATTTTTTGAATTAGTCAAAAATTAACAATGTCTGTATTTTTCTCGATTTCGGATTTACCCCGGATATTTTCTCCTATTTCTTTTTTCCTTTTCTTTTCCTCTCCTTTTCTTTTTTCCTTTCCCTTTCCTTTTTCTTTTCTTTCTTTTCTTTTCCTTTTCTTTTTTCTTTTCATTTTTCTTCCACACTCTTCCACATGCTTCCACCCGCTTCTTTTTTCTTCTTTACTTTTCTTTCTTCTTTTCTTTTTCTTCATCTTTTCTTTTCTCCTTCATTTGGCCGGCGATGTAGCTCAGCATCCTCCTCCAAATTCTCTCTCCCCCCCCAACAATCTCCATCTCTCTCTCCAAATTCTTACTCCCCTTTTCATCTACTCTCTCCCTCTCACTCTCCAATTTCCTCACACCCTTCCTCTCTCTCATCCAAGCCGGCCACGACCACCAGCCCAGCTCCCCGGCTCCGACCTCTCTGGCGACTCCCTCACCTCTGGCGGCCACCATTCACACCCCCCACTTCCATCTCCTTTAAAATCCACCACCATCTCCTCCAATTCCTCCTCCATTTTCCCATCAACTCAAACTCCTTCCCCAGGCTCTTTCACCGCTATTGCCACCACCTCAACCCTCTTCATTCCATCACCACCTCCTTCAACTCCTCCCACAACCACCATCCATCTCTCCACCTTCAAAATTCACCATCAAAATCTCCCCCATCTCAAAAACACCACCACCAACATCATCCTTGACTTCCCCTCTCCTCCCTATCTCGGCGGCCGCCCTCCTTGGCCGGCGGCGCGACCAGCATGCCGCCCTAGGCCGGCCAGCCTCACGGCCGTGAACCACGGCCATCTAGGTCATGACCTTTCTCTCTCCCCTCTCACTAATCTCCTCTCTTATTATTCTCTCTCCTAGACATACACGTGCACGTGTGGTAATTTCGGAGTTCCGGGATTTTACAGCGAGTTTCGTGGTTTTAGGCGAGTGTTCTCGCTTTACTTGTGTGCTTCCCCGCTTGACGGGTGAATATTATATGTTTGGAAATTGCATAATTGTTGTGTCTGTGGATTTGCATTTGTATCGGTGATCCTGTGATTGTTGGGGTAATTGTATTGGGACGGTATATGCATTTGGTGTGGTGGATTGCTCTAATAGCATAGACGATTCTTGTATAGATGCATGTTTTTGAACTAACGGTCGCGCAGGTTGCATGTACCCGGGCACAACCCTCAGGCAAACCAACCCAATAGGGTAACGGCACCACAAGAGACCGTTCTGCGAGCTATCCAATAAGCTTCGGCCTTGCACTCTCTGAGTTTCATGATAGCTTTGCGGAGTGGTTCACCCACTAAGCCTTCGATCCTAGCCCTCAAAAGTGAGCTTCGTCGGGAGCCTGCTATGTCGTGTGGTTGCGAGCCGAGCTTAATTGTGTAGCCTCGTCAGGCATGACTTAGCTATGCTCCCGCTTTGCTTAGCCTCCGGGCTTAACTATTCTGCGGTTCCACTATTCATCCTTCGGGCTTAACCTCCAGGTTTTTATACAGCTCCATCGAGAGACAAGCTTAGCGTTCAGTGCTTTCCAGCTAATTCGTTCGAGCGTAGCTTCGCCACGTGCGTGGCCAGGCGTTCATACGCCGCTTTGCTACGTGCGTTTAGCTTCGCCGCAAGCGTGGTTTCGCTACGTGTTAGTAGAGCGTTCATTCGTGTGCGTTTAGCTTCGCCGCGGGTATAGCTTCGCCGTGAGCGTTAGCTATAGACGTTCATATGTCGCTTCGCCGCGAGCGTTAGCCTCGCCGAGCGCTTTAGCATTTAGAGCTACACATTAATTCCGCCAGGAACCAAGCTCTGTTGTGTATCCGGCGTGATGTCGACACGGCCTGGCTTTGCTCTAGCTTGACCAAGCCCCGCCTGGATAATTAAATAATTTAACTATTATTCTTTTCTTGATGGTTGTGAAGAGTTTGAAATGTTTATTTAAACTGTTTTTCAAAAATTGTATTATTTTCTAATATTCGTACCGATCTCCTGTGTCTGTACCTTGTTCCTGTATTTTGTTATACGATAGTATAACACTTACTGTGTTGACCACTTGACACCTGACACTCGACATGTTATCACTTAACACCTGACCCCTGCATGTTATCACCAGACATCTGGTATGTTATCACTTGACTCATGATTATCACATTACAGGAATGTAATAATTAATATCTTATTATACTCTTGTTACACCTATACTCATGTTACTCCGGTATCATGCTCCTGCTCATTCCTGTATATTGATATTTATAAATAATCGGTAATGAAAAGGACAACTTACATCTGTTCGGAAGAAACTGATGGACTTCAATTTGTGATTGTGTTTACAATGATATAGGAATGTTGTGCAACTAAAATCCTTTGATTTTACCTGTGGGCCTCCTAGTATTCCAGGGGTTGTGCTATCACCCCATCTTTATATACAACAACAAAGCCATTTGTCCCAAGTATTTGGGGTAGGCTACATGAACCAAAAGAGAATTACGTCGGATCGGGCACATGGATCAGCTTTCTCCACTCATTCCTATCGAGCAATATGCCTTCACTAAGACCTTTAGCTTCTATATCTTATCGTATTATCTCCATCCATGTTTTATTCGGTCTCCCCTGCGCTCTTTTAACTTGCACTAAATTGATACGCTCTACTCGCCGGACTGATGCATCTGTAGATCTATGTCGCACATGACCAAACCATCGTAGACGATTTTCTCTCATCTTCTCTTCTATAGAGGCTACACCTATCTTAGTATGAATATCCTCATTTCTCACCTTATCTCTCCGCGTGTTATCACACATCCAACGAAGCATGCGCATCTCTGCTACACTCATCTTCTGGGCATGATGTCTCTTTATAGCCCAACAATCTGTGCCATATAACAAAGCTGGCCTAATAGCAGTCCGATAAAACTTTCCCTTCAGCCATAACGGAATGTTACGATCACATAAAACTCTTGTTGCGCTCCTTCATTTCAACCAGCCGGCTTGGATCCTATGGTTAACATCACTATCGATCTATCCATCCTTTTGATAATAGAACCCAAATACTTAAAATGATTGTTTATCGGTATTTCTTATCCATCTAGTCTCACAATATTATAATCTCAGATTTCATGTTTCCTGAATTTACACTTCATATACTCTGTTTTGGCCCTACTTAATCTAAAACCTCGAGATTCTAAAGTTTGCCTCCATAACTCCAATTTGACATTTACCCCAGCTCTTATCTCATCGACTAGGACAATATCATCAGCAAGGCATGTCACCCCATCTTTATATATATATATACCTCCTTCCCAGGGCATATAAACATGACCCTCCCAATTCGCCTCGCGCCAAATTCCAGCTCAGCACCGAAATACTCTTGGATGTGGTTCCGGGTATGCACAGGACAATTGTAAACATAATCATTGGTTTCGTCATCAGTTTTCAATAATCAATCTCGACTTACTCATACATGGATGGATGTGGGTTGGAACGTATGCCAGAACACATACTCAGATATATGGGTCGGACGAGTAATAATAATAAGATAACATGATTAGCAATACATTAATTGTTTGTGTTTTATCGATTTTTATCAATTTTATTTTGCTTTTCTTAGTCTAGGGGGCAACTCGGATTGTACGAACTCATGTTGTGGTGATGTGAGATATAGGGTATATAAGGGTTTCTTATTTGAATTATTTTTTTAACATATTAATCTCATGAATCCGTAATATGAGCTTTTACAATTGGTTTTGCCACATTTGCTTTACTTACTATATCATTGCCAGCTTGTGTGTGTGTGCTCACGACACGGTTTTCGATACATATTTTCCATTCGGATTTATCGATACACATGAGCTTGTCTGTGCACGCCACTTGGTACTTATTTTACCACTCGTTGGGCAGCTTTCTGACTCCCTGGACTTGTATGTTCAAATCCTGAAGCTTGGACTGAAGTGGACCCTTCCGTCGAGGACCAAGCTTACTTTGCAGAGGAGGCTGACCAGTTGTAGCTCCTTCCTATCCAATTCCTCTTGATCGGCACATGGGACTTCTATAGCTCGTAAGCACCTGTTTGTACTATCCATATTGTGTATACTATACTTTTGCGCCTCTTGGTGATATAACATGCTTGTAACATTATGTCACATCATGTGATAACTTTATAATTGTACTCTTAAGTTGAAATGTATAATGCACCACGTATTTCTGTATTCTAATTACAGCATGTAGTGATGCTTAGCGTGCATATGTGAAGGTATTTCCGCCCCGCGTATATACATCACGGTAACGTCTCCGTACCCGTGGGGTCGGGGTGTTACAGCTCCACCAACCCATCTTTAGACCGTGACGACGGCAGAGTCAAACCGAAGCCGCAACACGAAGACCTCTCCGTCAACAACGAGGGTCACAGATAAGGCACTCTCAAGAAGTGGCTCTTACCTAAGCAAAGTTCATTCCGAGCCTACCAGGTGGATGACAGCTTCACACCACTGAACCTCCCGATCTAGAATGTCTTTGAAGCCATCAAGGGCCAACCTTGGGTAAAGCATCCGAAATCAAAACCACATGATCCTTATCATCCCGGATGAGGGACTTCTGCTTCTTTCATAATCGCCTGGGACATCGGACTGCCCAATGACGATCTCTCCGCGAGTACCTCAAGGAGCTAGTCCAGCAAGGCTATCTCCAAAAGTACATCCTCACACCAGAGTCGCCTCCGAAACAGAAAGACAGTGCGAGACCCCGTCTCCGCATCAACCACAACATGTGGTCACTCAGTACAGAGCAATCGACTAATAACAGCCCCACACATGAAAATCAGAGAAGTTCCTCTAACGGGTAAATATTCCCTCGTATCTCATTCCATTTCAATGTATTTTATTAGAATATTTCAATAAAAGTGCATTTCAACTTCATAATGGCTTCCCTATATCCTTCTCAGGATCTGCGGAACCTGCCCATCAGCCTCACTCGGTCAACATACAAGCTCTCTTCTCCAGAGTTGTGACGGCACGTCCGAGGAGGGACTACCCCACTTGAGATCCAACGACTTCAGCGTCCGACTCCCGACTCTCCACGTCCTCCACAGGGCCTGACAATTCGCTCGTTGCCCCCCATGCAGCCAGCTCACGAGCACATCACACCAGAGGTTTCATTGGCGCGCTTTCCAAGGAGGGAAGCCCCACTCGAGAGCAACACAAAGGCCCACCTCTAGTAACACTCTGGCTAAGCCTTATCAATCATTCGATATACTTCTTTATTTTGTGTGTTCCGAAATGGGAAGCCCACACTCGAAAACAATAACACAACTTACCACCTAATGGCGCTTCTTATTTGCTTGTTTTGAGGAAGGAAATTCTCCCTCGAGAAGAACGTCACGACTTCGTGGCATTCTTTGTCTGTGTGTTCCGAGGAGGGAAGCCCCACTCAAGAACGATAACACAACCCTCCACCTTAGGGCATCCTCAGGCTCATCCCTGATTTGGGTAATTGCCCTCCGGAAGACTCATCCCCAATCAAGCAACCGTCACTCTCTCGGCTCATCCCGGTGGTCAACTATCGTCCGAAATATTCAACCCTACCAGGCAACCGCCTT
Organism: Agave tequilana; assembly: GCA_038442645.1. Classification (NCBI taxonomy): domain Eukaryota; kingdom Viridiplantae; phylum Streptophyta; class Magnoliopsida; order Asparagales; family Asparagaceae; genus Agave; species Agave tequilana. Next base: position 24,545 of record JAVJIF010022706.1, read on the forward strand.
GGCTCATCCTCAATCGGGCAACTACTATCTGGAGAGTGCATTCCTGATTGGGCTACTGCCAGTTTATCCCTGCTCCGAGAAGGGAAGCCCCCACTCGAGAGATGAGGTACAAACACCCAACTTCACGTCTCTTCCCTGACCAGGCAACTACCATTAGGAAGGTTCATTCCCGGTTGGGCAACTGCCAGTTTGTCTACGCTCTGAGCATGGAAGCCCCCACCACTTGAGGTACAAATGTTGACTCCAAGTTCCAAGAGCTTATCCTCAATTAGATAATTATTACTGATTGGGCAACCACCTGCCCGGCTTCATAGCTGAGGGGTCTCAGTCCCCTCACAACTAATTTTATTTGTATGCTCCAGGAGGGAAGAACCCACTCGAGAACAACACAAAAGATCAACTTCGCGACTGAAGTTCTTACTTCACTCGAAGGCCAACATCTTGCTGCTCAAGATCAACTACGCGACTGAAGTCCTCACAACACTCGGACACCAACGCCTCACGGCTCAAGTCCGACTCTACTACTGAGATCTTCATTTCACTCAGAGATCGTCGTTTGTACGCTCGAAGATGAAAGTACCATACGGAGACGATAATGTAGACATCATATTCTTGACATCCGAAAGTCAGGCCTCCGAAGGGGTAAGATCATTCCACAATAAACCAGGCAAGATCTAAACAACTTAGTTCCATTACGAAATAACCTATAATTACATTTCATTCAATTTCATTATACCATTACTACTGGCAAATAAATACATGAAATCTTTCATATCCTTGTGTTTGCTTTTTCAAAAAGAAATACAAAAGATTCAGAGATCTATCGTGCCACCATTTACAGATTCCTGATACAAGAATAACAAAGACATGTTCGTCGGAGACCTTTCGGGAACGGTCTTCCTTCCTCATCAGTGTCATGGTACCTAGGCAGCCAGCTATGCGTCTCGACAGTAGCTCACACGCCTCCAAGGCAGCCAGACGAGCACTGCTCTCTGCAACGATCCCTAAGAAGTCCTCCAAGAGCGAGCAGCAACATTCGACCAGACGTACTTGGTAGAACACGCCAGAAGTAGAAAAGATATTTCTCCACTTCGGTGTTCCAAGGAAGAGAATTAAGTTCCGGGGTGAAGGCAACCCCCTGCACACCCGACCAGTGTGCTCCACCTCTTCCTTCCTCAAACGCCCAATATGGAAGGGGCAGATTCTTTAGAATGTCCCTCGCCCTTAAAAATCGGTGACTCGAAACCAGATCATCGGCTCCAATCGAAGCTGATCGCAAGCAATCGCCCCCAGCGGTGGAGCCCTGTCACGAAGACTGACACTTTGTGACAGGCTCATCACGAAAGCTGACATTTTGTGTCGAGTGGTCACCCAAGCAGCAAAATCCTGGCCACCATCTTCTCCGCCTTTCTTTCTCCATTTAATAAAGAGAAGAGAAGGCACATGACGACTCAACCAGACAGCTAGAGAAAGACTCAGAAGCAAAACTTCTAGAGAAAATGGCAGAGATAACTCCAACACACTGAGACCAGGCTATTTATAGATGGTTGTCACCACTCAAAGCTCCAACCCCTGAAAAGACAGTTCGCATCCTGAAGATTTCGGAGTATGATATCAGTTGTTTCCCCACGATTTCAGTCATCATGGCGCCAGGTTCAAAGAGAGACCAATTATCAATCTCCATAAACCATATCGGCCAACGCGCCAGCTGTCATTCAGCATCACGATCTCAACATCAATCCTGAAAATCCGCATTAATGGTCCAGATCTTCCCCTGTCCGTGAGCGTCAAGTCAAGCCAGAGGCATCGAAAAAGCTTTCACCAATTCCACTCTCTTGCTCTTTCCAGCAGGCTCCGATAAGCGAAAGAGCGAGGGCATCTGTAAAGATCAAAATCTGACATTGGCATGATGATGACATGTGTCCAAACATTCAGTAGCCTCCGTCACCCTGAAGATAATATGGAAGCTACTCTTCGCCCCGAGGACGCTTCCATCCCAGTAGCTCTGATGCTCTTAGTCATTCTGGAGCTTCCCCATTTGGAGATATCAGCTCCGCACCAGACAGAGGGCAACAGGCCATCTTTGGTCTCCGCCATCCGACGACTGCGACAGCATATCACCCCTTATTACACCTACATTTACGCAGTTCAATCCTCTCCTACGTGCATAACGTGTCAACGTCCTCCAATCTGGCATTTATGGACCGAGGCAGATTTCTCTGCATGCAATCCCAATAATCAAGTGCTAACAATCACGGATGTTACAATCGATCAACACGTGCAATTCGTGCAGTTACGAAGATCACGCTCGTATCATCCGCCTCTATGCACACAGATCCAACAGAGCTTAAATAGGCCTTCTTCTCCAATGAGAATAGGACTTTTCTCAAAAAGCAAAAAGAAGCCCATCACTGAGCTTGGCACGACAGTAAATCCCTGTATCTCTTGTAACTACAGATTATAGTGGAAGTTCTCTCTTTCCCGTGGTTTTTCCCGCATTGGGTTCCACGTAAAATTTCTTGTGTCTGCCTGCTCCATGTGTTGTGATTCTCCAACTCTTAATCGCTTGTGGTGTGAGATCGACCATCTGATAGCACGCAACGGAAAATTTCCACCACAAGTAGCAAGAAGATGAATATTGTTGACAAAACATAATCAGCCAACCGTGCATGTTAAGATCCATTCTTGTTTGTTGGACTTTTCAAACATTTTGTTGTGATTTGACAATTAATAATGTGTATATAATAGGTCCATATATTAAAAGTGATGTAATCTTGAGTTGGAAATGCTTTGGGATGTCAGGAAAAGCTTTGGGATGTCAGGGAGAAGAATATTTTATGAAGAAAAAACAGAATTACAATAGAGAACTGCCATATACAAAGATATATAAATGACAAGCTTTAACAGGTTATCAATACCTGGGTAAGCTATAAACAATAAATTATTGAAATGATGAAATTATAAATATAAATCATTTGTAAAGAATTGTTAAATGAAAATAACCTTACTTCAGCGTATATGATGGATCATGGATGGTCGGGGTAACCCAAGTAGCGTTTTCCAAACCGGTTTCATTGATGATCACCCAGGGACACTTTCGAGCTTGAAGTTCATTCTCCTTTGTATCAAAAATATCCATATAAGGAACTCCTGGCTGAAATTTTCCTCTCGTAGGGCCACACAGAGAACTAAAATATATACAATCCTTTCTGCATCCAGGCAAATCCTTCGCCGGAACAATCGAAGAATGGTTTCCCGACAGAAAGAGGGCAGAATCTCCGATAGTCTCAATCTCGGACCATTGGAGCTGCTGGCCAGCAAGGTCTAACCTAAATATTTCGATCCTCGCCTTCATCTCCTCTACCTCCTCGTCTTCAAACTCATCCAGCTCGTCAAAGCAACAGTAATACAACACCATAAGCAGCTCGGCATCTCTCTTCACCACATACAATTGCTTTATCGTGGACATGTATCCAAGTTTCAGAAAAGGAATCGACATGCACTGCCCGGAAACAGGGTCAACGGCGAAGCCGGCCGCCTGCGTGTCGAAGGCATAGAATCTCCCCTCATGAAACACGACACAAGCTACAGGCGACGTCAGCCCGGTCCTAGCAATCGTCCACTTCTCGTCCCGAATCCTACAGTAAGCAAACTCCTGGGACCCCGCGAGAACCAAGATGACAACGCAGCCCTCGTCTCCCGGAGAGGCCGACAACGAGACCTTCCACGGGTACCCCTTGGGGACACGGCCGTGGTCGACACACGAGTTGTGATCGTCCCGAATCCTCTCACTGATGATCTCTCCGTTGGTGCTGTGCGCTTGACGGTGACAAACCACACGAAACCCCGAGTAAGAAGGAAGGCTCGAAGGCCGAGGGAGGTCGATTTCGCCTCTGGTGAAGGGATTCCACAGGGAAAGGGCCGAATCGGCGTCGATGAGGGCGAGCCACCCGAAGGAGGAGCCGCAGACGGTCTTGTCGAGGGATTGAGGGAGGTCGAAGATGCGATAGGTGCCGGCGGAGGCGTCGAAGAACGCGCGGCGGTCGGAGCGGGGGTCGTGGGGGAGGAGGAGGCGCGGGAACTGATGGGGGAGGCGGGCGGGGGTGGCGGCGGAGCGCCACTGCGAGCAGACCGATCGGAACTTTATGTAGTCGGCGATCTTGGGGAGCCGAGCTGAGACCGAGAGGAGGAGGTCGACGGGGAGGTCGGACCAGGGGCGGTGACGGGACGACATCGTGCTGGGGTTTGGAATTCGGGAAGAGGAGACGTGGAGGGGACAGGGAATTTGGGAAACTATTTTAGGGTTTTTTAAACTTTTTATAGCCGGCAAATTAAGGTGATTTTTTTTTTGGGTTCCTGGAAACGGAGATTTGTGTAGGGCCCAGTGTCAAATTATAATACTAAAAAGAAAAACACTCAATTTTATAATTTTTTTCTCACTTTTTTAATTTCAATCAGGTGCACTCACGTGTCAAGCGAACAAATATTTCTCCGCGACAAAAAATACAAATGGCCCTCTAATCCCTTCAAAAAAAAAGCGTATCGCTTCGAAAATATGAACTGCTGTGTATAAAGAACTACGGTTATGATCGCATTCCTCAAAAATAAAACTTATTTTTAAAAATAAGGATTGTGATCATGCTCGTAGTCCTCATAAAAATACTTTATTTCAAAGATTGCGATCATAATCCCAGTCATCACAATAAAAAACTCTATTTCTGATGTCTGTTGCTACGATCGCAATCCTCACAAAAATGTCATGTTTTGAGTCTTTGTAGCACTGTGATTATCATCGCAATCCTCTTTATGATAATTGCGATCATGATTACAGTCCCACAAAAATGTCTATTTTTTTTAATCTTTATAGAATTGCGAGTATGATCGCAATCCTCTTTATTATAATATGTTTCTAAGTCTTTTATAGGTACGTGATCATCGTCAAAGTCCTCAAAAAAATGTCTTATTTTTTAATCTTCATTAGGTGATGGTGCCAGTCCTCACAAAAACACAGTTTTCCTGTTTATTTTGGTACTGAAACAATGATCGCAGTCCTTACAAAAATTCCTATTTTTCAATTAATAAAAAAATTGTCTTCTAATGAAAGACTTCCATCATAGTCATAGTTCTCACACATAACTGCGATCATGAGTCGCAATCCTCATAGCAACATCGCCATTATTAGCAGCTCCTGTTTCACCAGAATGATCATCAAATTTTCCATATCTAAATAACACACCGATCACAAGCACAAACAAAACTCATCACGAGCAGGAGCAAACAAAATCCGTAAAAAATCGATCCTAAAAAATTTAGTCTGGAGGCTCTGGCCCCTAAGAGGAGGCTCCCGGGCCCCTTCTAACCCCCACAATGACTTGACTGTGCAAATTAACCCGTCAATTTCTTTACATCAGGATCAGAGTTGAAGGGAGAGCAACATTGAAGGCGATGAAAAAAAAGTAAAAGATAAAATTAAAAATATATAAAAAGTGATAAGCGAAAAGAATCAACTTATGCTAATGTGAATGTGATTATATAGAATAAAATTATAAGCCTGATTTTTTTTTAAAATCATAAAATAAAATAACTGTACCAAAATTTTCCTAATTTAATGTCATATTAAGTTTCCGATTATGCTGACAGTGGGTGTACGGAGACTACACGCCCGAACCCAGTGGCGAACCGACTACGAAGTTCCAGACCGACTATTCCTTATTGCATTCAGGTTTGTTATTAAATGAACCCGACCGGGATCAACCCGTTTTCAGAACCGACTTAAATAGCCGAAAACCCAACTTCCATCCCCATTCCCAAACCCTAATTTCTACTCTCCTCTCTCAGTTCTCTACACGATCCCAAACCCGAGCCGACTTATAGAGGCGATTCTCCGGTCATCCCGGCGGAGACTCTGGCAAAGATCGGCGACGTTGGATTCGGCTGCGTGGATTCTTCAGTAAGTATTTCTTCTCTTTTTCTTAATTGTTTTAGTTTCTCTATACTTTTAGTTTTATTTCGTTTTTTTCCATGAATTTTGATTCCTAATGTCTACTTAAAACCTCCCTTAATTATTAATTTTTAGTTTTTTTTCCTCATATGAAAAATTGAAAGTGTGCTATGGTTTGTTTTTGATACGCTTGTTGTGTTTCTACCCTAAAAAAAATTGAAGCAATGGGAGAGGAACTGAGTGTATGATTTCCCTACTCTTTTTTGGTTGCGTTATGATAGTATGACTTTTAACTGAAAATTTTATCTTTTATTGCATTTGTCTAAATTTTTAACTTAGTTTCTGTAATTTCTTATTGAATGCTTGATGTGTGTTTGATATTCTAAGAATTGTTTAAGAATTGAGATTTTTGTTATTGGTTGATAAATTATTGAGACTTGAATGATTTTTTCTAGTTTCTATTAGGATGGGTTTGGTGGTTTGGCGAATTTTTACTGAATGGTGTTCAGGGGACTTTGCTTAGTAATGTGTAAAAATCTTGAATTCATATTGATAATGGATATTCATTTAGCATTTTTGGGGTGTCTAGCTCCAATGTTGTTATTATTGCATACAAACTACTCCCAAATCAATATAATTTGAAGAAGAAAAAAAACTGATTTCCTTCCGTTTCCTAAAATCTATCTGGTTTTTGTGCTTCTAGGTTGGAAAGTTGGTTGCCTATAGACCATGGCCCATTTCGGAGGAGGCGCGGAAGCACATGCTCGGTTCAAGCAGTATGAGTACCGTGCAAATTCGAGCCTTGTGCTTACATCAGACACGCGTCCTCGGGACACCCATGAGCCCACTGGTGAACCTGAGTCTTTGCATGGAAAGATTGATCCAAAGCATTTGGTGACCGTGCTGCTAGGGGTAAGCCGGTAGAGCTTGAAGAGAAGATCAAGAAGTCCAAGAAGAAGAAAGAGCGAGATCCAGCGGTTGAGCAGGAAGGTAAGAAGGATAGCAAACGGCGGCGGATACAGGAGGAGAGTGTTCTCTCACTTGCAGATGAAGGTGTCTACAAGCCGAAAACAAAGGAGACACTTGCAGCATACGAGAATTTGCTTAGTGTCATACAACAGCAGTTTGGAGGGCAGCCCCAAGATGTCCTTGCTGGAGCAGCGGATGAAGTTTTGTCAGTTTTGAAGAATGAGAAGATCAAGAATCCTGACAAGAAGAAGGATATTGAGAAGCTCTTGAATCCCATTTCAAATCAGTTGTTTGACCAACTTGTTTCAATTGGTCGACTGATCACAGATTACCAGGATGGAGGTGATGCTGCAGGTTCAGCCGCTGCAAATGGCAATGATGAGGCACTTGACGATGACATTGGTGTTGCCGTCGAGTTTGAAGAGGACGAGGAGGAAGAAGAGAGTGATTATGATCAGGTAACATGCAGTCACAACTTTGCCATTTGTGAATAAGTTGGCTGAGAATTGAAATTTAGAATTCCTTTAGGCAGTAATTTAAATCTAGGAAATCATTCACAATATCTTTAGGACAAATATTAAGCACAGAAAGTTGAGAACTGTGGAACTTCCATATTTGGATTATAGTTCTTGCAGAAACAAATTAAACCAGAGAAGCTGCTTGCAATGAAGTCTCCTGTTTGTAACAAAGGTGGTATAAAAAACCATATCACTAGTCAAGTATCCGTTAAGTATCTTTATTTTTGTTATGTTTTGGCTTTAACTGTGAATTTATCAATAAACCTTTCACGATGTGAAAATTTTCAACTTGGACTTAAATTCATAAATGATTACTCATTGGAGGAGAATTTTGAAAACTTAGAAAGTGAAAATGACTCATTAGGTTTTAGCTGCAAAGTTTTTAAAATAATTGGATATTGTGGCTCAGGTCAGCATCACCATGAAAAAACAACTTTGAAAGTGATTGTGGATGAATAATTAGGGCTGCAAAATAACTTAGATATTGTTTTTAGGGCACCAGCATCACCTTCATCACCAAAAATTGATTTGCTATTAATTTTGATTTTATTTTTATAATTGTGCTTGTACAGTAATTACTTTGTTTCCTTGTGAATGACCAGATCCAGGAGGAATCTGAGGATGATGATGAGGATATTCAGGAGTCAAGTGGTGCTGGAGCTATGCAAATGGGTGGAATAGATGATGATGAGATGGAAGAAGCTAAAGAGGGGCTGACCTTAAATGTTCAAGACATAGACGCTTATTGGCTTCAAAGAAAGATATCTCAAGCATATGAAGAAATTGACCCTCAGCACAGCCAGAAGCTTGCAGAGGATGTCCTCGAGGTACTGGCTGAAGGGGGGAATGATGGGGATGTAGAGAGCCGGCTTGTCACGCTTCTTGGATATGAAAAGTTTGATCTCATCAAATTGCTTCTAAGAAATCGGCTCAAGATAGTATGGTGTACACGGTTGGCAAGGGCAGAAGACCAAGAGCAGCGGAAGAAGATTGAAGAAGCGATGACAAACATGGGTCCGAGCTTGTCTGCAATATTGGAGCAGTTGCATGCCACCAGAGCATCAGCCAAAGAGCGACAAAAGAACTTGGAGAAGAGCATAAGAGAGGAGGCAAGGAGATTGAAGGATGAACATGGAAATGGCGATGGGGAAAGGGATAGGGATCGGAGGGTCGTTGATAGAGGTGTGGAAAATGGATGGTTTAAGGGCCAGAAACTGATGCTTGATCTTGAGAGTATTGCGTTCCAACAGGGTGGGCTTTTGATGGCAAACAAGAAGTGTGAGCTCCCTCCAGGTTCTTATAGAACTCCTCACAAGGGCTATGAGGAAGTCCATGTGCCAGCGCTGAAGCAGAAAGCACTTGCTCCTGGTGAGGAGCTTATAAAGATAAGTATGATACCGGATTGGGCTCAACCAGCTTTTGAAGGGATGAAACAACTGAACAGAGTGCAAAGTAAAGTTTACGAGACTGCTCTTTTCACACCTGAGAACATACTCTTGTGTGCTCCTACTGGCGCTGGGAAAACTAACGTAGCTATGCTAACCATACTTCATGAGATTGGTCTACATAGGAAGGATGGGGTAGTGGACAACACAAAATATAAAATCGTATATGTCGCACCAATGAAGGCTTTGGTTGCTGAAGTTGTAGGGAACTTGTCTAAACGCCTCGAGGCATTTAATGTTGTTGTCAGGGAACTTAGTGGAGACCAGTCTCTTACTCGCCAACAAATTGAAGAAACACAGATAATTGTTACAACACCAGAAAAGTGGGATATTGTCACCAGAAAATCTGGGGATAGGACATATACCCAACTGGTGAAGCTTCTTATTATTGATGAGATCCATCTTCTTCATGATAACCGAGGGCCCGTGCTCGAGAGCATTGTTGCAAGGACAGTTAGACAGATTGAGACAACCAAGGAACATATCAGGCTCGTTGGGTTGTCAGCTACTCTCCCAAACTATGAAGATGTGGCATTATTCTTACGTGTTCATCCATCTAAAGGTCTGTTTCATTTTGACAACAGTTACAGACCTTGCCCACTAGCACAGCAGTATATTGGAATTACTGTGAAGAAACCTCTTCAGAGGTTTCAGTTGATGAATGATATTTGTTATGAGAAGGTTCTGAATGCCGCTGGAAAACATCAGGTGCTTATATTTGTCCACTCAAGGAAGGAAACGGCCAAAACTGCGCGTGCAATAAGAGATACGGCGCTGGCTAATGATACCTTGAGTCGGTTTCTTAAGGATGATAGTGCAAGCCGAGAGATTCTGCAGAGCCAAACAGAGTTAGTAAAGAGCAACGATCTCAAAGACTTATTGCCATACGGGTTTGCAATCCATCATGCAGGGATGGCCAGGGTTGATCGTACTCTTGTTGAGGATCTTTTTGCTGATGGGCATGTTCAAGTGTTAGTCTCGACGGCAACACTTGCTTGGGGTGTCAATTTACCGGCGCATACAGTGATCATTAAAGGGACACAGATTTATAATCCAGAAAAAGGAGCATGGACGGAGCTCAGTCCTTGGATGTGATGCAGATGCTTGGTAGGGCAGGGAGGCCACAGTATGATTCTTATGGGGAGGGAATTATCCTAACAGGACATAGTGAATTACAATACTATCTTTCCCTCATGAATCAGCAACTACCTATTGAGAGCCAGTTTGTGTCCAAATTAGCTGACCAGTTAAATGCAGAGATTGTGTTGGGGACTGTTCAGAATGCCGAGAAGCTTGTACCTGGATCGGGTACACATACTTGTATATCCGTATGCTGAGAAACCCAACTCTCTATGGTCTGCCTGCCGATATACTTGATCGAGACAAGACATTGGAGGAAAGGAGAGCTAATCTAGTAAGTGACTTGATCTAGTTGTTTCTGTAGCTTTTCATTACTTGTTTATACATGCATATATACACACCTACACCGCATACACACCCACACACAGACAAATGTGTATATCTTCATGCATATTGCATACACATAAATATATCTGTCTACATCTAGGTTTGTGGACAATTTTATGTTAAATCTAAAAGGAAGATTTATCTCCTTTTACATCGATACTTTTTCTTTGGGGTTGGTGCATTCATTTGATAACCACTTTTGCCACTTAGATCAGTTGTGGCACGACTCCAGTGGAACTCAGTGGGAGAATGCGCTGACTCCTACTTTTAGCTGGAGTTAACATAAAGTTCCAAGTCAAACTCTCTGTTTTGTCTACTCTCAACTCTCACATACCACACATGTATAAAAAGAAAAGAACACTTAACACACACAGTTTTCATTTTTTCATGTATCTCGACATTCTAATTGTTAATGTCAGAATTCAGAGTTTAGGCTCCTTTTTCTTCCCTTGTTGGATGAACAGGAGAATTGTGATATCATCTTCCGGTCATTTATGTCTACCATGAGGCCTGATTTTCATACCCCCATTTTATGTTTAAGATCTCCTTTTCTTTTGCCAGAATTATCTATCTTTCTCTGTTATATTGTCTGAAAATAGTGAGTCCTGAAACTTTTGAATTGGTTTCATTAAGGTGCAGTTTGTCCATGATTTTTAGGGGATTATACACAAAATGTTACATCAATATCTCTAGTTTCATGCTAGTGTGTCTGGTGTGAGTTCTTACGTCTTCAATTTCATGTTTAGTTACTTTCTACCAATCTGACACCTCCTTTAAGCAGTTTTATCTCAACTTTCCACCATTTTTTATTGATGCTTTTATCTGTTTGATTTTAAGAGATATTTACATCACATCATTTTGTTTACTTACATATCATGAGGTCCTTTTGATGATTTTAGTATTGTCTGAAAACCAGTTAACCCAAAAGCTTAAGCTCATCCGGTGTAGGCCAATAACAATGTATACCAAGAAACATAGCATACCCCTCAAATGGGCCTTTGGGGGCCATCCATGTGGAAAGGTCTTCAATGTAAACATGACTCACTTGGGAAGGCAGAAAAAAACTAAACAATTTTTAAATTGCCAATAATGACGTTTTAACTGAGAACTTTTTGAAAGCTCGTCTCTTATACCATGTGAGAAAACTGTTTTATCAAGACCCTTAAGCTAAAGGGTTTGTGGTAACAGCGTATATCAAGCAAACTAAACACTTAACAAGTATGTTCTTTAGATTTTGATGTTTTCATCACATTCTTTTTAATTCATAAAGACTGGTTGGTAGAGTATATTGGCATTTTGCTAAGCTGCTGGTTTTCTGCACTCTGATAGAACATGGAGTAGTGTTGTCTTGGTCTAAAGTGAAACGAGAAAGGAATCAAAGCAGAATTTAAATGCTTGGGTCTCCATTATTGATTTTTTACCCTGCAATAGTTGTATGTCTATTTTGAGGTCTTGACTCGTGCTTATTGCAATTTCAGATCCATTCTGCTGCTAGCATCTTGGATAAAAATAATTTGGTCAAGTATGATAGGAAGAGTGGGTACTTTCAGGTCACCGATTTGGGTAGAATTGCCAGTTATTATTATATAACTCATGGAACAATATCTCAATACAATGAGTACCTGAAGCCAACAACGGGTGACATTGAGCTCTTTCGGTTGTTCTCCCTTAGTGAGGAATTTAAATATGTCACAGTTAGGCAAGATGAAAAGATGGAGCTGGCAAAGCTTTTGGAGCGGGTGCCTATTCCTGTCAAGCAGAGCTTGGAAGAGCCGAGTGCAAAGATTAATGTTCTTCTGCAGGCATACATATCACGGCTGAAGCTTGAAGGACTTTCACTGACATCTGATATGGTATTCATCAGACAGGTCTGTCTTCTTTTACATTAATGACACATAATTATTCATACTGCCAGGCTAGTAATAGTTTTGTTATGCTTCTGACCGACATGTGAAATCTCTTTGCATATTTGAGTCTAGAGAACCTTTGTTTCTACAATGGAAGGAAAAAAATTTCAGTTACTATTAGTTATGAATAATTAATTTATATTTTTCATATGCCTTTCCATAAGATTTTAATACGCAAGTACTGTTATAGTTAATAGTATGCGAAGTCAGCGGATCTCCTGGAATATGATTTTGAATAAAAGTTCTAACATCTTATTCTTGTATGAACTCACTCATATTTTTTATGGTTGCATACTTTTTTACTGAAATTAGAACCAAAGAAAGTTTTGGCATATCATTGAACAAACCTGTATCATAAAAAACAAACACGTGGACATTCAAGAACCATGTTACCCACCTACAACAATTATATAGATATGCACTTTACCTTGTCAGTCAAATATTGGAGATGCTTTTTTGTCTTGAAAAATGTTGAAGTTTCAAACTTGAATTTTTTTTTTAATTTTACTGTTTGTGGTGACTTTCTGATCCAATATTTACTTTTCATTAGTTTAGATCTAACAGTGTATTAATAAACATGTAACTATCTGGCATTTTATGTTGGTGACTTTCTGATCCAATATTTATTTTCATTGGTTAAGATCTAACAGTGTATTAATAAACATGCAACTATCTGGCATTTTACATAATGTACTAAAATAAGATATAAAGAAACATCAAGCAATTTGATTTCTGGGCATGCTTAACTAGTTCAGCGTTATAATTTCATCATCCATAGCTGATTCATCTTAAATTGCTTCTGAATATGGTCTAAACTATTTGTTTTGACAAAAATTCCATTTGGTTCAGATCTATTGTTTTTTTTAAAAAAAAGTTTCCTCTTAATTGCTTTGGCAGAGTGCCGGTCGACTTTTGCGAGCTCTGTTTGAGATTGTTTTGAAGAGGGGTTGGGCCCAATTGGCTGAAAAGGCTCTGAACCTGTGCAAAATGGTTGACAAGCGCATTTGGAGTGTCCAGACTCCGCTGCGTCAATTCCATGGTATACCGAACGAAATATTGATGAAGCTTGAGAAGAAGGATCTGGCCTGGGAAAGGTACTATGATCTCTCCTCACAAGAGATTGGAGAGCTGATTCGTTACCAAAAGATGGGAAGACAACTCCACAAGTGCATACACCAACTGCCTAAGGTTAACCTTGCAGCCCATGTCCAGCCAATCACTCGCACTGTCTTGGGTTTTGAGCTCACAATAACTCCTGATTTCCAGTGGGATGATAAAGTCCATGGATATGTTGAGCCGTTTTGGGTCATTGTTGAGGATAATGATGGGGAGTACATCCTGCATCACGAGTACTTCATGCTTAAGAAGCAGTATATTGAAGAAGATCACACTCTGAACTTTACTGTGCCTATTTATGAGCCACTGCCTCCTCAATACTTTATTCGTGTGTGTCAGATCGATGGCTTGGTTCTCAAACAGTCTTGCCAGTTTGCTTTAGGCACCTAATTTTGCCAGAGAAATACCCACCACCTACTGAGTTGCTTGACTTGCAGCCCCTACCGGTTACAGCTCTGAGAAACCCTGATTATGAAAGTCTCTATGCTTCATTCAAGCATTTCAATCCCATCCAGACGCAAGTATTCACAGTCTTATACAACACAGATGACAATGTTTTGGTTGCAGCGCCAACTGGCAGTGGGAAGACTATATGTGCTGAGTTTGCATTGTTGCGAAATCACCAGAAGAGGTCAGTAAACACTATGAGGGCTGTATACATTGCCCCCATTGAAGCCCTGGCTAAGGAAAGGTTCCGTGAGTGGGAAGAGAAGTTTGGAAAGGGTTTAAGCATGAATGTTGTGGAGTTAACGGGGGAGACAGCAACTGATTTGAAGTCTCTTGAGAGAGGTAATATCATTATTAGCACTCCTGAGAAGTGGGATGCTCTCTCTCGCCGGTGGAAGCAGAGAAAACACGTCCAGCAGGTTAGCCTCTTTATTGTTGATGAGCTCCATTTGATCGGTGGACAAATTGGTCCCATCTTGGAGATTATAGTCTCAAGGATGAGGCGGATTGCTAGTCATATTGGGAGTAATATCAGAATTGTAGCTCTTTCTGCTTCACTTGCTAATGCCAAGGATCTTGGGGAATGGATTGGTGCCACTTCTCATGGGCTTTTTAATTTCCCTCCTGGTGTTCGCCCTGTGCCTTTGGAGATACACATCCAAGGTGTGGATATAGCAAACTTTGAAGCAAGAATGCAGGCTATGGCAAAGCCAACATACACTGCAATTGTCCAGCATGCAAAGAATGGAAAGCCTGCCCTTGTGTTTGTACCTACAAGGAAGCATGCAAGGCTAACTGCAGTAGATCTGTGTACATACTCTACTGCTGACAGTGATAAGCCTTCATTTCTTCTTGGGTCAGAGGAAGAGCTGGAGGTTTTGCTTTCCGCAATCAAGGATGACACTTTGAAGAGGACTCTCCCCCTTGGTGTTGGGTATTTACATGAAGGGCTTAGCTCCTATGATCAGGATGTAGTGTTGAATTTGTTTGTTGGGGGGAGGATTCAAGTATGTGTATCGAGCAGCTCGATGTGCTGGGGAAAGCCAATGCCAGCTCACTTGGTTGTGGTAATGGGAACCCAATACTATGATGGTCGGGAGAATGCTCATACTGACTACCCAATTGCCGATTTACTGCAGATGATGGGTCATGCCAGTCGACCGCTTGTAGACAACTCGGGGAAATGTGTTATTCTTTGCCATGCTCCTCGGAAAGAGTACTACAAGAAGTTCCTCTATGAAGCCTTCCCTGTTGAGAGCCATCTTCATCACTTTCTCCATGACCATTTAAATGCCGAAGTGGTTGTTGGAGTTGTAGAGAACAAGCAAGATGCTGTGGACTATCTCACTTGGACTTTCATGTACCGTAGGCTCACTAAGAATCCTAATTACTACAATCTCCAGGGTGTTAGCCACAGGCATCTCTCTGACCACCTCTCAGATCTAGTAGAGAATGCACTGAGTGACCTGGAATCAAGCAAGTGTGTGGCTATTGAAGAGGATATGTATCTCAAACCACTCAACCTTGGCTTGATTGCTTCATACTATTACATTAGTTACACGACAATAGAGCGATTTAGCTCATCCTTGACCCAGAAGACCAAGATGAAGGGTCTTCTTGATATTTTGGCGTCAGCTTCAGAATACGCTGAACTTCCAATTAGACCAGGGGAAGAAGATCTGATAAGAAAACTGATCAACCATCAAAGGTTCTCCTTTGAGAATCCGAAGTGCACAGACCCACACGTGAAGGCTAATGCACTTCTACAAGCGCACTTTTCCAGGCATACGGTAGTTGGAAACCTATCAGCAGACCAGCGGGAGGTGCTCCTCTCTGCCCACAGGTTGCTTCAGGCCATGGTTGATGTGATCTCTAGTAATGGGTGGCTTAGCCTTGCTCTTTCCACAATGGAGTTGAGCCAAATGGTTACCCAAGGTATGTGGGAGAGGGATCCGATGCTTCTCCAACTTCCCCACTTCACAAAAGAGTTGGCCAAGAGGTGTCAGGAAAACCCTGGGAGGAGTATTGAGACAGTCTTTGATCTGATGGAGATGGAAGATGATGAAAGGCGTGAGTTGCTTCAGATGTCGGATTCCCAGCTGTCCGAAATTGCACAGTTTTGCAATCGCTTTCCTAACATTGATATGAACTACGAAGTGCTCGACGGTGATGACATCAGGCCTGGGGAGAATGTTACGCTGCAAGTTACATTGGAGCGTGAACTTGAGGGCCAGTCCCAGTCAGAGGTGGGGCGAGTGTATGCCCCCAGGTATCCAAAACAAAAGGAGGAAGGCTGGTGGCTTGTTGTTGGAGATACTAGCACGAATCAGTTGCTTGCCATTAAGAGGGTTTCGCTGCAAAGGAGATCCAAAGTGAAGCTTGTCTTTACTGTCCCAAATGAAGTTGGCAAGAAGTCGTACATGATTTATTTCATGTGTGATTCATATCTGGGATGTGATCAGGAATACAACTTTACTGTAGATGTCAAGGAAGGAGGCGAAGGAGATGGAGCGAACTGAAGCATCTGAGTCCGAAGGATATGTGAGATATTATTTCTTGTACTGATGTATGGTTGTTAGGCACGTTCATGTTCTGTTGTTTACTAATCCAGAATTTATGTTCATTATATATTTAGATCAGATGGAAGTGATCATTTGTGTGTTCCTGATATTTTCATTAGCAAACAGAAAAGGTTTGTGCTTGGCAACTGACATCACTGATCATTTCTAATACTTTGTACATAGTTTGATGCAGCAGTTCTCTATTTACTTATTTTGTGGTAAAACAAAATTTGCAGTATGTGATCCAGCTGTTACTGATTTGATCCTGAAGACGACTGGCATTAGTGGCACCCAGATGCTGATACTTGGGTATTTATTATGATCCAAATTGTTGATCGATCTCTTGTGTGCTTTGGTGATTTTCAACTGTTGTGAGCTTGTGACAAGGGTTCATGCTTATTATATCTGCTTTATATCATGTACCATGGTTCTTGTAAATTTGTTTCTGAGCTCATGATACTGGATGATATTGCTGCAGGTATTGATTGGAATACAACATATAAAAGAAAGAATTGGCATCAGAGTTTGTGGTGGCATGAGATCACAAGCTTGGTTGACTGCAGAAAGCACCGAGTTTAGTATGTTTTGCCCACAACAGCGGTAAACCTCTAGTCTCTGAACTAAATTTTCGTACACATTAGCAATCGAATATTCCAATTTCTGTCCATTACGTGCACCATTTATAACAGAGGCAGAATCAAGCACAGCATGGTTTCGCCCATTTGTGAGCTCTTAGAGATTGTCAAATTCAGTAATGTATGATATATGAGGGTAATGTGGGACCATCATTTTGTAGTATAGAATGCATTGCTATTGTTTGATTGTCTCCTTGGACTTTTTCTAATCAGACTATGGCTTAATTTAGGCTACTATTTGATAATTAAACATTTCTTTTGCTTGCATTAGTTTTACCATCTAATCTGCTGAGAGATTTGAAAGAGACGAAGGTGAATTTTAGATAACAAATCTCTTTGAAGGATGATGAAGTGTACCCGAATGTGGATGGCCGTTGTAGAGCACGAGATAGAGAGGCTTCTCTCTGCTTAACCTAGCCTCCTATGCATAGAGATCAATGCGTGGCTGCAGAGAAAGACTTCCTCTTTATATATAACTTTTTGATTAGTGGCCTTCTCATAATGCCCATACCCCTAATAAGAGAATAGTACTAGGTCCCGCCGACCTTTATAACTTAGTGTACCTAGTAGACACACCTAATATGTTAACCAACATAAGTTGCATGTATGTTATGATATGAAATAGGAAAAAGAGTATAAATGGAATCAGGAAATATCTTACAAAAAAGCTCGCAATAATAATAATAATAAAAACAAATAAGCATGCCGGATTTCTTGGGAGAAAATTTAACACAAATAGAATCCCATGGAGCACCCCATTTCCCAACTCTTTTTTTTCCATCCAACAGAACAAACTTTAAAGAGAAAAGATAACCCTTTTCCATACCCTTTTTTGCAAATAAACAGACCTCAAGGTACGGATATTACTCGAATAAATAGGAAAGGGGGTGAAAGTAATTCACCTTATTCAATAAAAGAAGAAAGTTTCAAGAGGGTGATATATCTGAAATGTTATGTATAATTATATGAATATCGAAGCAAAAAACATGTGGTGCGAAATGTAGTTAATTACGAGCTAGTTTGTCGAGAATCCACAAACAACAGATTTTTTATTTTTAGGATAGTCGAAACTTCGACTCAAAAATAGATTAATAACTAATGTCTATTTCCTAGGCAATTTAGACATTTTTTTTTTTTTTTGAGTTTTTTCTCCATTGTTCACCAACATGTGCACAAATCAAGATTTTTTTCAAGCCGCAGATCTTATACAACCATGTAATTTTCTCGTCTTCTGGGGCTTGTTTGTTTCGTCGTAAAAGGCCGGTCTTTTATGACTTGCGGTGTTTGTTTCATCGTAAGTCATATAATACGCTTGCATCTCACTTACGATTCATTTGTAGCACAAACAGCTAATTTTGTGGTCATGCAAATCTCACTTACAGCCTACTTGTAGTACAAACAGTTAATTTTGTGATCATACAAAGCTGTATTGCAGACAATTAATAGTAATTAGATTAATATTTTTTATTAGATTAATCTATTTTAATTATGAGTTTTTTTAATATTAGATTAAATATGATTATTAGAATAAAGTTTTTATTAATAATTTAATAATTTTTATGAATTTAATATTTAATATATTTCTTTTATAATATTTTTAATATTTAATTATTTAATATGTTATATTTTTAATATATTTAATTTATTTTAATTATTTAATACTTAATGTGTTATATTTTTAATATATTTATATTAGTATTTATTGGCATTTTTATTGGATTTTAAATATTTTAAATATTTAATATTTAATATTTTTAATTAATTAATATATTATATTTTAAATATATTTAATTTTAATTATTAATTTATTAAATAATTATCTATTATTAATATTTACTATTTTTAGTATTTATTGACATTTTTAATATTTTTAAATTCCCAGACAATTATTTTATGGTTAATTTTTTCAATTACGACTTATATATTACGATAACCAAAACATTTTCTCACTTACAATTTTATATTATCAATCAAACACTGTAAAACTTATTTACATATAACTTATTTACATACGTAAAAGAGTTTATCATTTACGAATTATGACTTACAACCAATTACGACAACAAACAGGCCATATAGCCTGTACACTCGCGCACACGTGCACACAACAACGTCATATTACATCCATAACGATCTTCTATGATAAAAGCCCAGCATGAACCCTACTCTAGCTAACATTTCTCCTCAGAAACCAGTTTTGATGAAGCTCCGTCAGCATCGAAACCAGTACCAGTACTCAAAGAAGCGTAGCCGCAGCCGCCATCCATCGCAGCCTCTGCGAACTCGCCATGGATCCTCACACACTCATGGTAGAAGACCGTGCTCGTTGCCCATGCAATCATGTTCATCACCACAAAGACACCTATGTAAGCAAACCCGACGACCAATCGAGCCGCTGACGAGCGATGGAGACTCGCCATCGAGCGGTAGTAAGACCAACGTATGACAGTCATCGCCACCGCCTGGAAAAAAATGATCTGAGTCCCTTGTATCCTCTTCCCTCTGACGAGCTTCGCGGCTTTCCCAATTGCGATGAGCCCATAACAGTCCTCTTCCACTACAGAGATGACTACACTTATGAGCCAAACTACAGCCAAGTATGACAACACAAGCAGAATGATGAGGGCTTGTACTGCACATGAGATCAGAAAGAGGGGAGAGTTCGGGTGGTAGAAGAGCGCGAGAACACCGACAGATGCCAGAGCTAGAAACAGATAGCCCAAACGGAAGATCCCAATGTACAGTTGAGTGATCATGGGGCCTCTAAATGTTCGCCGTAGCTTAGAGAGAACATCCTTGTGTGTCAAGAGACCATCAACGCCCGCGTGCGTGCACGAGAGTACGTAGACTGTTGCGATGGTGAGGACGCAGGAGACTGCGAAGGCGATGATTTGGAAGACGGATTCGATGATGATGAGCTCCCTGAAGTCCTTTCGGATCGCGTGAAGGGGTTCGTGGAGTTTTGGGCTATACGGGGAGCTGTGGGAGAAGGATATGGCGATGGTGTTGCGCGCGAGGTCGGTGAGGAGAGGGGCGATGGAGAGGTGGTTGAGGAAGTAGAGGAGGTAGGAGGAGAGGAGGTGGAGGAGGAGGATGGGGAGGATGAGGGCGCGGTTCTTCGCGGGGAGTTTGATGGATTCTTGAAGGATTTGGGAGGTGGTCAGGGCTTGTTTGAGGAAGACATGGCCATATGCATGTTATGTGTTGTTGTTGTATGTGCTAGTTTTTGTGACATGAGAGAGTGAGGGGAAGGGTTTTATTGGCTTTGTGAGCAAGAAGAAGAAGAAGAAGAAGTCAAAACAACAGATTGTGTGAAAAGTTGTACAATAATTTATCTACTCATTTGAGAGGGTCAATGGATCTTTCTATACTGGATCTTGGCCTGCAATTTCTTGTGGAATTTTATTGAATTATATCATGAAAGATACAGGTGACTTGTTCTTAGGCTTCTAATGTGTTGGTCAACTGTTGCTCACATCATTGCATGAACATTTGATTGAGCAAGATGAAAGGGAAATGATGATAAGATTTAACAACAAATTTAAGAAAATTCCACTAGTCTCTTTCATTTTTTTTTCCTTCTTGAATAAATGATCAAAGCATGAATTGCAACCAATTTTCTTGAAGGATTAGGCTTGAGCAAAAAGTAAACCCAATTGATGTCATTAACACCTTAAAGAAAAGGTCAAATGTTGTGAGGTCCTTTTAATAAGAAAAGGGTTAAATAACTCTTTTGACTTAGTAGAAGAAAATATCTTTTAAAAAATTTTTTAACAGTTTTAAGAAATAGTTTGGTCAGTCTCTTTTCCTTTTTTGAGTTGTTTATTTAGTTGTAAAAATTACGTTGGAAGAATTGAAAAACTAATATTTACAAATACACATCACATTTACAAGTCTAATTCTCCTCACAAAGGACAATTTGCAATATTGAATTCGCAAAAGTGTTTTCAACTAGTAATATTCGTGATTAATGATAGCTTATGGGAGGGAAACAAAATGATTACAAATATTTTCTATAGGATTTCACTTTTTGGGATAATTTTTTTGGATTCAAATGGACTAAAGAGAGAGTGAATTGTGGGACCTCATCTAATAAAAATTTGGGTGCAATCCGCGTGTAGAAACTTAAATAGCAACTGACATTTAAAATAAGGGAAAAGAGAAAAGTAAAAGAAAAAGACCAGAAAAAGTTTTTTGTCCAAATGCCCTATTGTGTGTGTGTGTATATGTATAAATAAATCATTATTAATTTAAATTGTTATTATCCTTAATTACTATTACTATATATTTTGTAATGATTATAATAAATAGTAATATAAATGTGAAGCCCAATTACTTTTCTCTCTTTTCTCATTTGTTTTATCTCGGCCATATGCCAAAGCCCAAGGCCAACCTACACACAAATATTACAAAAAAAAATGAAAATAAAATAAAACAACCCGAAGCTCAACCCAGTACCATCTCGCTCTTATATATTCTCTCTCTCACCCTAACCCGAAACCCTAATCTCTCTCTCTCTCTTCCTCTCTCTCTCTCTCCTACGGTCGCTGCCACTGTCGGCAGCCGCCATCTCCTTCAGCTTCAGCCCACGCACGCCAACTGCTTCCTTCTTCATCTCTCTCCATTTCACATCCAAAGAAACCAACCCATCTCCTTTTTCTTCCTCATGCAACCCACTTCTCCACCCCGACTGTCGCCAGCCTTCCACAACGCCTCTGCACGCGTGCCCAACAACCACCCTTCCATCGCGCCTCCGTGTGAGAACCCAACCACCACAACATCACCTCTACTCTGCTTCCGCCGACGCCGATCCTCGCCGTCTGTTTTCCATCAAAAATTGCTATTCATGGGAAAACTTACAAAAAAATATTGAGGAGCGAAATTACAAGTAATTAGATAGAAATTACAGGTAGATCTCTCTGAGATTTCTGGAAAGTATACTGGTAGGAATCTGATCAGCGCGCGATCACTTTATCTCTTTAACGATGCAACCGATTAGACGATCAAGCTGCCTCCTAATAGGATTTCCTTCTCGGCTGGTTCAGGAAATCGAGTATTTGAAAGTAGGAGAATAAGAGAATGCTCTCTAGAATCTCTGTTTGAATTTCTCTCAGCCAATCTCTCCTCTCTAGCCCGTTAGCCCCTTTTTCCCCTCTCTATCCGTGTTGTCCCCGTCCTTGGCTCAGTAGGGGACTATTTATAACTAAAATGGGGTGTAACTGCCCCCTTGAATCCAGCAAGACTGAATCAGTTTTTAGCTTCGCGTGAGACTGCAAATGACCTTGCAGCGAAGCTACTTGCGAGCTTCCAGCGAAGCCAGAGGGTTCGTGCGAACGCCTCCCTGCCGTTGTGGCTTAATTGTCTTCACTTAATGTGGGACGAAGTGGGCGGTTGTAACCGCCCACTTAAAGTGGCTTTAATCCCACTAAATTTGTGGGGTTCACCCATTAATTCCTATGTGAAACGGTCAATTGATGACCTGGTAAAACTCGCTGCGGAGCTAAGTCATGCGAAATTAAGTCTTAACTTAGAGCTTCAGCGAAGTTACCTTCGTGGTCCCCTGCGAAGTTAAGACTTAGCTCATAGCCTCGGGCGAAGTTACCTTCAAGGCTTTGTGCGAAACTAACACTTAGCCCATCGCGGAGCTAAACCCTTTTTCCTTCCGGCGAAGCTAGGGGCAAAGCTTCTAGCGCGAAGCTCCTAGATCAGCCTCTGGCGGGACTAAATGGGAAGCTTCATGCGAAGCTAATAGTTAGCCTCACAGCGAAGCTACCAAGAAAGCATTGGGTGAAGTTGTAAGTTAGCTCTATTTGGAGCCATAAAGAGTTTTAAAATGAGGCCAGAGGCTATCCCCTTGAGCTCATGCAAGGCTAAGTGTTGAACTAACTTAGCATCTTAGGCCTGCGTGGATCTCTTCAAAGACAACTTTGGCTTACTGTCTGCTTCACTAGATCAGTAAACTCCAAGTCGCTGCCTTGTCTTTGGTCGTCAGCTTGTCTTCTACTTATCTTTTATAAATGTCGATAAGTTAGACGTCGTTCAGACCGGTTGAAGATAAATGTGAGAGTTTTGTCTTTTTAGAGTGTCAACACCATCGAGGGCCTCGCGGATAGACCTTGCCTCGCTCCTCCCTCTTTGTCACCTCCTTGCAGCATAGCCACCCTCTTCAGCCACCTGCGACCGTTGCTCTCGTCTTCTTCTTCCTCTCTTCTTCTTCCCACATTGTTGACTGCCTGTAGACTTGTATCGCGCTGCACTATCCTCACCTCCTCCTCTACTGCTGGCTTTCGCGTGCGAGCCAGACCTGGCACCTCCTCCTTCTTGTCGTTGCTCTCCTCTGCCACCCCTTCCTTCTTCAGCCGCCATCAACGCTCGCCGCCGCTTCCTACTCTCTGCGGCCATCAATGGTTTTAGTGCCGAGGTTGGCTGACTGGCTTTTCATGCATTGCATGTAAAGATGATGCGGGTAACTCTCCTCTTCCATTTCCCTCTCTATAGATCTGACCCGAACCCGATCCGTGAAGCAACCCGACCCGGAGCCGATTCCAGTTCAGTCCCGACCTAATGAGATGTGAGTGTTTTTAACTCTTTTAAATAAACTATGTTTTAATATTGATAATATATTTATTTACCAATATATTTGTTTAATGTTAATTATTAAATTCTTTAGTTAATTTCCTATAATTGAGAGAATTGTAAGCTGTCTTGATTTAAATTTCAGCATAAAAGATTTAATATTCTATCCTGAGTAATACAGTTTGTTCCTGTATACTTTATTATCTATATTTTGAGCAAATGACTATTAATTTTAGAAAATTATGTTAGAGTTATTAATTGTTTGTTACTGAGAAAATATTTAACAATAATCATAAATAGTGAATTGTGCAATATACAGTGGCGATTAACTGATAATTTTGATCAAATTGAGTAATGAAAAATCTGAAGCAATGCCTTAATTTGATTCAGTGTCTTTATTCGACCTTTAAATTCTATGAGGAATGTGATTGATTTTCAAAAATGGATTATTATATAGTCGGAGAGTTTAGATTGTGATAATAGAACCGATATACCCTTGATGTTTAGATGCATATAGACTTTGTGTTTTGTCACCGAGATGTGAGTGCTTCTTCATAAGTTCTTATTTAGTTGTTTACCATTTTGAATTTGGATCTAGTTGTGATGAATCTTGGACTGAATCTTGGACTGTAATTTAATTTGATCTTGAGTTTTAAGTAGTTCGTGATTGTAGTTAAATGTGTGAATTTTATGTGAAATATTTATCAGACTTGATTTTTCTTAATTGGTGATAAATTAGATGGGAATTCAATTTGATCTTGAGATTTGATTAACAAAGGGAAAATGTAGGCTTACTCTCAGCATGGGCTTTAGCTGGTTCTATTTAAGTGATTCTTGAGTTGGTGTTTCTGGAGGGTATAGATCATTTATCAAACTTGAAGAATAATACTTTGATGTGTGATGATTGTATTGAGATCAAAGGTTAATGGTCAATATTGTTGTATCCTTATACATATGGATGGAATCTGAATTAGTTTCTAGATGGATTTGACAATGGTTAGATCTTAATTGTATATGTGAATATCTTACCATTCATTTCGATGTGTATTATGGGGCTGATTTTGAGTTATTGTTAGTGGGGGCTTTCAGATCCATTCCCTTGTTAGTCTTGTCAGTACTGATGAGCTTGCTGATGCTGAGTGCTAGATACAGAGGGAATCTTAGGTTCCATATTGTTTGAGAATGTTCTACTCTTTGATAATGTTTCGATCTCGATCTCCTTTGATTTAATATGATTGATATTGTGTGCCATACTTGGTTAATGTAGAAATTCTATAGGGAGACTCACCATTGATTTACTACGATTTATATATCTTGGATGTGATGTATTTGACAATATTGTTCCTTCACAATTTCTGACTGTCACTTTTACTTGTTTTATTTATCGTAAGCAAATTGACGAATCATGTCATGTTAATAGTTTAACTTGTGTTATCGAAATTACTGAAAAATATGGTTATACTGTAATACCATTATAATGTTTACATTGTAGTTGTTACTGTCACTGTATTATTTCAGTAATCTAGATAACATGGACATTAAATAACTTACATCGCGATTGGGGAAATAGATATATGAGACAGTGTCGGTATTTTTGGTGCACCTATTATACAAATTGCACAGTCAAAAGAGGGTTTCACTGCAGGATTCTCGGGGATGACTAACATCCCATTTGTTTACGATTCTATTGTTCTACAATAATATTGTTCACTGTTAATGACTACCTAACGGTAGGCACTGGTTCAGTGCCAGAAAACTGGGTCATGGCCTCGGGTATGTTCGGGACGCACCTAAAACACAGAATCCGTCTCCATCAGTTAATTTCAGATAACATAAGACCCCAGTTGACATGTGTAGTACGCGTAGTATGAGATGTGTTTACTGCATGTGAAGCTTGGTGTTCGCTAACATAATTATAAACCTTCCATAATGCACCGTAAATTGACGTGTTTTCACCTGATATACATGCTATGATAAACAACTGAATGGACATATGATTCTTTTACAGATTGTCCGTATCACAATTTATATATGTTTGAATGTTATTGTATTTGTAATGTATATGTTATTATATTATATTATGTTATATTACTTTTCTCATTTTATCACTTATTAGATCACTTTCTGACGAGCTTGGATTTACATGTCTAAATCTAGAAGATATTTATTCTGCTAGACCTGCTGTAAGTACATATTATTGAGGAGCTTGAGGAGCAACGATAGGATCTCGGAGTTCTTTTTGTGTGATCATCAGAACTTGTGTATTATTCATATCTCCTTTGTTTATTCTTCTTGATTTTCTCGATTCTTTATAAATTGGATTCAACATTCATTCTATTTGATTTCCTTATAGAGAACAATGTTATCTTGTATGAAAAATTATATATCATGTTGTAGTGTTATGATGCTATCATAGTTGATTTATATATTTTGTTCAAACTAATTAGACTTAATGTATGTACGTAAAGTAATTTCTCGCGTATATGTATCACCGATTTCCGTCACATGTGTTTCGATAAGCGCTAACACTTGTCAACCTCTTGCATGCTTCCCTGAGCTCCGCGGCCTCCGCCCAATTCCAAGCCAACTGCCGCACCCACCACACACACCCCATCAAGGCATCACCTCAGTGGATATCCTGTTCCACTGTCTCGTGGAAATTCATAACATATCCTTTCCTCACGCAGTCTCGACAAAACCGTCAGGGCATATGTAATTCCTCATCCGAAAGCGAAAACATCTCCGCGAGTTATTACACCGTCTCATTTTCAAAATTAAGCCAAACCGGAGGAGGCCGAGCAAAGCAAAGCAAACAAATCTTCTGACAACGAAGACGACGGCGGCGGCGATGGCGATGGCGGCGTTTCTCTCTTCACCCCTGTCGCCCTTCCTCGCTCTTCGCTTCCACTCTCATCTCAAAAACCCTAACCCCAACCCTAATTCTCCTTGGATTCTCCAACGCCGAGGCCCCGGTCTCGATTCCGACTCGCTGTCATCGCTGCTTCGAATATCTGCGAGCAAGAAACCCTAACTCTCGACACTAGGTCTCTAAAGGTGAAGGAGCATCTCACCGAGGGCGAGCTCCTGGCGGCCGTCCGCCTCCGAATCCGAACCTTCTACGAGTTCAATCAGTCCTCTTACAACATCGAGGTAGTACAAATTATTTTGTAAACTTCCAATCTTTTTAAGAGATTTGAGTTAAAATTTCTCAATGTTGATGGTATTCGATTCTTTGTCAAGTTCTGTTAGGATCATCAGAGGTATTTGACGGAGCGGGAGTACGAGGCGTTGAAGGATCGCGTTGCCGGAATGAGGATAGGGTTCAGAAGGGTTGCTTGCATAAATGCCACGCTTCCGCTGTCGCCGTCCTTGGTTTCTGCTCATGAATTATGCTCTTCTTGTAAGGTATTAGCGTCCGCTGCCTTCTTTGATGATACAAAAAATGGTGTGAACATTGGCAATGGCAACTAGGCTACTGAGTATTAAAAGATACATTTTTGTTCCTTGCACTTGCTTTCTTATCTAAGAAATGTATCTGTATCATACTAGGTAAGTGATCATTACATTTTAATGATACGCTTTAGCTTCTGGAGTTGCATGTACATAGGTAGATCAATGTTTTCTAGTGAAAAACAAAAACAGCTAAAGAAAATTTTACACTTTGAATTGTCTCGACTCTCAAATCCTATGATGTAAAAACATAATAAGGAGTGCATCTGTGCATGTGTACAACCCCACACGCAGCACTATTTCCACAATGCATTCAGAAACACACTGAACTTTCTGCACAGGAATTGATGAACTCCTCTCAAGCTCTTCATCACTAGTTTGGATCAAGAAACAATGGACCTATAATTTTTGGCCCGTCCAATGATTGGTGGTGTGAAAGCACAAAACTTTTGTCATAGAATTACCCTTGTAAGTTCAGAAAGCATGATTGGAGTAGCTGGTGAAGGTTTTGTTGTTAATTAACTGTCACGAACTGAAAGTAGTTCCGAAAATAGTGCTACTATTATAATATTTGATTCAGATTTTTGAATTCTATAAACAAGCACACTGAAATATCTTTTTCTTGAGCAATGATGGAGAATTTGTGCTAGAGGGGAAGCATGATGGTAAATATAGGCGCAGGTTAACTATTGTACATTGACATGAACAAAGTTGGAGCTATATCTAGGACTTGGGCATCTGCTTTCAGCCCGATACCATACTAGTTCAAAACTTCAAATTGGGTGAATTCTATCTCCAGACACAACTGTTTAAGCCATGTTTGATTTCTTTCACTTCATATAGCAGAATACTAAAAATTTATCTAGAAAGAATTTGGCTGCACCTGCCATCTTGAAATAGTAAATTAAATATCCAGTTTTCAGCAAACATCTTTATTGTTGTGTTTCTGTCAAATTCTGCAGTTCTTGGAGGATGGAAAAAACCGTGTAGTAGTTGGGACTTTAGATCTTAATCAGTGTCATAGCCTAGCAGATGAACTAATTGGGAAGAGACCTCAGGTATTTTGTTTATTTGACTTCTATCCTGCATTTTCATAAGACTGCATTTAAAGTGTAAAGATAATAAAAGTAGCCTGATTTTTTGGAACCTTGTCAGATTCAATATTAAATGATACTCTTATCCATTTCCCCCCTCATGGTACTAGCTCAAGCACTGTTAGTTCCCCAACCCTTGTCAATCTCTTCCTGGGTCCTTCTGTATTAGTTTTGATTTGTTTTAATATGAAACAAGTACATATATGCACGTGTTGTCTATCCACATGCATGCGCGCGCACACGCATCCCCACACGTATTTACACACACACACACATGCACACAAACTAGGAATTGGCAATTAATCAATTAAAATTTACTATTACAAGAAAATAGTAGTTATACCTATTGTTTTTGTTTTCTTTTGTGTCGTACCACTACTTGCTCCTCCCTCTTTCAACTTCAATCACTAATGGTCATCCATCCAAGCGTTATCTTCCGGTAGGGAAGGTCCTTCTTTCTCCATGATTCACTCATCATCGAATTAAATATCCGATAAGCAGATTAGGTCATATGTTTCTGCGGTCTCTGCTCTCTTTTTTCCTTTTCAATTCCAATTGTATATTATATTTAAACAAAACTAAAACGTTGAGCCTTAGTTGTTCCAACCGATTCCTTTTTTTTTAGTGTAAAAATACAAAAACACTCCAATTATTCTTACACCCCGTGGCACTACAAGTAAGGCTCAACACATGAATTGCTAGCTTTTGGAGCTCCTTGCATTTTTCTTCGTAACTCTCCCATCATAAAGCTAGCATTAAAAAAAAGTATGAATACAAGTCATAAAGCTATTAAGATGTATAATTCATTATTTTTCACTTACTTGGTTGTTTCTTATTTCTTGTCGCAATAACAATATCTATTCAAACATTCCTTGCACTCTCTTGAATCTTTCCAATTGCTATCAATCTTGATCCTATCCTTAATAGATGAATACATCTTCACCTCAGTTGTCCAATATAATCCCATCTTCACCTCGACGTGCCACATTGAAATTTGCAGCATAATGAAATATGTTATTGTATGGACAATCAAAGAAGAGTCAACGAGAAGTAAGAATATCATGAGAACTGAAACAATAATAAAATTTAATAGCTAATGAAGGCTTACTTGGGTTTTAAAAAGTATGTTGCTGTATGATGAGGCCTATGAAGTTGTATTTCTACAGCTCATTGATGATGATGTCCCACACCCTTTTATATCTACTCTTGACATGTTGAAAGCTATTTTTAATTTGATCATTTGCTCCATCCATAGCTTCATAGATTAATCGTATTGCCCCCTTCACATCACCATTTATAGGCTTTAGAACTTTCACCAAAGACATTACACACTTCAAGCAATACTTAATTGCTTTCCAAATGTTTTATCTACAAGAATGCTATATTCAACATCCGCAGCATCACCTTTTCTATAAGGAGATGTTTGCCACTTCTTGTGTGCAAACATAGAACGAAGTGCTACTTTTTACCCTAAAATACTTTTAAGGCTAGGTCAAATCTTGTTATTGTAGTCCGTGCTAATTCTCTTCGATTGATGTAGCTTCTCATAAGGTTAAGAAACCTAACATTGCAAATAAATGAAGACTATCACCTTCTTTGATTTTTCTAGTGTGTCACAATGAACCAGAAAGAAAATCACTAATGTCCTTTTTTTTAACCAAAGGCTGTAGCCTGGTCTTGAACCTGGAACCTCCTATTTCCTAACCGAACCTTTTTACCAATGTCCTTAAGCATGTTGTTAATGCAATGAACGGTTTATGGACCCCAAAAAAGTTTCTTCCTTGTCTTCATTAACTTCTCATGAGCCCAAGCGTAAGATGAAGCACTATTAATTGCTACATGAACAACATTCTCTTCTCCATCATCGAATCAAGCAATTTGAACAACTCCTCTCCATTCTTGGATATAGTAGAAATGTCAATTGATTCAAGATAGACTGTCCCACTTGGGCTGTTCACAAGAAAGTGATGACCTTGATTTTCCATAGGTCCACCCATCGAACAACAATGTGCATTTGGTCCTCCATTTGCCCCGATATTTCTCCAAATCCACTTCCTCAAATTTGTCCACATCTGTCAAGAAATCAACTCGAACCTCGTGATAGGATGGAGGTTTTAGTCCCTTTCGATAATTTGCAACAAATTCCAACATCATCTTGAATAATGGATTCTTTACCAAGTTAAATGAGAGCTCATGCCCATACCAAAAGTGACAAATATCCTTACATACTGCGTCATGATCCTTCACTACCTCATGAATTGTCTTTTGCCTCATCTTTCCACCATTTGCTCCTTTAACGACAAAGGAACCTATAGTTTCTTCCAGTGACATTTGTACTCACACTAATGTTTGCGTCTTGAAAGCAATCATCATCGATACCATTTTTCTTCTTCAACAGGTTAAAGAACATTTCTCTAATATCATCGCGACATTATGCGTAGTGCACATTGGAGCATCCTTTCGTGTGCGAGCCAATTGATTTTTCATTCGACTCACACCACCTCACATTCTTTTTCCACAATGTTTGCACTTCAAGTTTAAGTGACACTCGTTAATATGGTCAGAATGCTTCCATGTTATATCAGGGGTGCTCTTTGTTTTACCTTTAGCCATTTCAAACTCTTGAAAAAAAAAGAACTTGTTAGATGTTGGTTCCTTATGAAACGAAATTCACACGCTCAAGCATGTTGATGTTACTAACTAACTAGATACTTGCTTAATATGGGAGTAGGTTTGCCTTCAAACAAAGAACTACATGCATACTTGTATATACCACAAGACTATATATGCTACTGCGATATGACCTTTTCGGAGCTTAAGCTAAGTAGAGCACAGCGAGCGCTATACATATTCCTAAAGTTTTGATACTATTTCACTTCTCTTCTGTACACGTACTGGTTGAGGGGTATTATGGGGATTTTGTATTAGGAAACAATTCTAGGTTATAGGGTTTGTTTTCAATTGTCAATGATTTTTCATCTGTGAGTTTTATCGTTTGTGAGATAAGAGTATTGTGATATGCAGATTTCTTCTGTATTTTGTAGCCCCTTTTTTTTTTTCAAATTAGTGAAATTATCTGCTGCTACTTGAGGATGTAGAACTTGCTTCAAATCTCATTAAATCTGTATGTGTTTGTGTTTGTTCTTGATTTTGATTTTTGCTTTTGCCTTGACATTTGGAAAGCTATTAAGTTCGGGGGCAAAAGTCCTAGCTCTTAGGTTTGATATTCTTTACCTTTAAATACCAAACCGAAAAACAGAGAGAAAAATCGACCCAAAATTGGTAAGACGAGTTCGAACCTATTAAGTGCATGAGCAAAAGTGTCACACCAATATACATATCACACAAGAGATATCGTATCGTACGATACAATCATTATACTGTAAGATATTTCACCTTGCGATACATTCATATCATTTTTCTTCAGTATGGTATCATACCATATGACTTGTGAATCATTTGATTATTAACAACACTAATTGCAGTTTTATTATTGTTGCAAATTTGCATTAACACCTCTCTAACTTGTAATAAGAAAAAAAATTGACAGAACTTTACCATTGTGGTCCTAATTTTAAAATTCTTTAAGACTACCGACTTCTTATATTACCATGACCAATCTTGACCATACCAAGAGTTCTACACGATGTTCATTGGAGTTAATTACAAAAGGTGGGTGATGTGAAACGTGTACGCGGTGGAAGCAATATATAAAATAACTCAATTAAACCTTTCACCAATAAAAACGATCGTTGATAGGAAAGTTTAAAACAGTTTATATTATCTATGTTTCTTTAACATGCATGAATTAGAACAATTCAAATATCTACTATTGAATGTTATGATATAGGTAATATATTCTACTATCAATAAATAAGTCAAACAGCTACAAAAAAGAAGCAGATTCACACACTCGTATTTTAAAGTGGACAGTTGATCAAGATCAATAATAGATTAGAGATGTATATCCAATTTGTAAATAATTAGTAATAGATTGAAACTGTACATTTGAAAACTCTGTAAATTATACTTGAACTTGTTCTTAATGATGCAGTTATATAATACTCTTCTTCACAAATTCAATACTTCAAATGGTGCATGATTTGGACTCGGGATAAATGAGTTATGATCCGAACAAGTCAGCTTGCCAGTGGCTGAATTTTGCTCTTGTGAATATGTTTTTTGCCTGATTTTGGTGGTGGTGTAGGAAAGCCTGAATGACCTCGGCTTCAGCGACGAAAAATAGGGAAACAATGAGCATTGAGATCGGCGGAAGACGTGAAGAGAGAGGGATTTGACGGCACTTTTAGAGAGAAGAAATTTTGTGGAGAGGTCGAGAGGGAAAACAAAATTATAGTAACTGATAAACCAATTAGGACATCCCATCACTAATCAGAGTCTAATAGTGCATCCCACCACTACTAAGAAGAGAATTCATGATCCATATCAAACTCACTAACAGAATAACAAATTTTCAATGATTGTTCAAAAAAGTGAATACATGAGGGCCGTTATATAGGCTACAAAATTGTACTCTTCCACTTCTATTTAGATTATATAATCAAATTCTTAAAAGAAATTAAAAGTCTAGAAGAAAGAAAAATACATGAAAAGGAAACCTACATCAAAAGAAAATCAGAAATTCTACTACAATTCTAATTACTAAAAATCAAAAATTAAGAAATAAAAACTTGTAATCCTAATACTAGAACTACTAAATTCATGTCTAGTTAGCTCGTTTTCTCTAACGATGGTAGATACAACATGTCTTTGTTTCGTTGTCCGCATCAGTGGGCTAATCATATGAGGTATTAATCGACAACTTTAGGTCTCTTATCTGTTGTAGACAGCTCCATACCTACACTTATTCGGTCCGCTTCTTCACTTATTGATTCTTCTGCTCCTAAATCTAACTTTGCCCCTTCCTTTGAGCATAAGACACCCGAGGAGACTAAGTATCAATGTTATCAACGCACTCTAAGCATGCTCTCGTAGATAAATTAAATGACATTTATGAGGAATTGAAGAGTGCCAAGAAACTGTTGCAGGCAACAGAGGTTGAATACACTTTTGATGATGCTGAGATCGAATGATTTTACTCCTCTTTGTCTAACAAGTTCACAAATGTAGATAGTAAGCCATAAATATCAACTTCATGAATTTCAAGACTTCATCCCATACCTCTATTCTATAGGCAACATGTTTACCAAGGACAATGAGGTGTCTTTCTCATAGATAGGCCTCCTCCTTGGTCTAACTTTACCGGAGATCTTCACAAGCAAAATGACCTTGCTCTCATGCAAGACCTCAAAACTATCATAATAGAAGACCAACATAGAGATAAATCTCAGCCCAAATATAACATAAATGCTAAGGTCAACTAGTAAAGGAGAACTCGAGAATCCCTAGAAACTAGAAGAACTATTAAACCCAAGGGCAAGCAGTCCAAGAAGAAGCGTAATTCCATTTTCCCTAATCAAACTCCTCACCATAATAGGAACCATCCTACCCAAAAGTCTAATGAGAAGTTTTATGACGTTTGTGGAAGAATCAATCATTTACCCACTAAATGCTTCTATTGGAACATTGAAACCATCCATACTCTTTTAGGTTAGTAAAAGCTCTTCCTTTAGTGAACCTTACTACTAATGACTGGTGGTTGCATTGAGGCTAATATTCATGTTTCCATTGTACACTGCTGGTTTACAACTTAACAAGAATCACACGGATGAAGTGTAACTCTAGGGGATGGCTTTACGGCACAATTGATAGGTAAAGGACATGTAGATTTGAAAATGACATTTGGCATAATTTGACTCTGCAGAATGTCTTACACATACCATCTTTTCAAAAGAATCTTATCAGAGGATCTAATTTGGTGAAAGTTGGATTTAGAATTATAATAGTCTAATAAAATTTAAATGACCAAGAATAATGTATTTGTTGGTGAAAAGATTTGTTACAGATCGACTTTTCAAATTGAAGTGGCCACTTGATATGGAGTTTACTCTCTTACAATCATATTGAATCTTGTGATATTTGACATGTGAGAGTAGAACATATGAATTTTGAAACTGTTAAGAAGATAATTAGTCTAAACCTAATTACCAAGCCTAAGTTAGATCCTTCTTCCAAATGTGAAGACTGTGTCAGGCTA
The DNA here is from genome assembly GCA_038442645.1 of Agave tequilana. NCBI lineage: Eukaryota > Viridiplantae > Streptophyta > Magnoliopsida > Asparagales > Asparagaceae > Agave > Agave tequilana. Next base: position 58,828 of record JAVJIF010022706.1, read on the forward strand.
AACATGTCAAGAACTCTCTCGTTCTCTCTCTATAGATAGAACCTTTAAAGCTCTAGAAGTAGGGTTTGTTCTAATTGACATGGACCTGGCCTTTACTCATGGGGTTAACGAAGGCGCTATATTTTATGCCCGAGCCTAGCTGAACAGTACTTGATTCATACTCGTTGAAAATACTTTGATGTAGTAGACTAGCATTAATTGTTAATTTAATTTGTCCGACTACAACTTTCTCTTGGGTTATACCGTTATACAACTATGTATCATGCAATTATATTAGGGCATGTTTGGTTTGCTACAAATGGGAGAAAAATGTACAAGTGAAAAATGAGAATGGAAAAGTGAAATTGTAAATTAGAAATTGGGATTTGTGCAAGTAAGTTTTTCGATGTTTGGTTGTAATGTGGAAGTGTAAGTGGAAAAGTATATTGTGTTTTCTGTTGTTTGGTTAGTAGTGTGGAAGCGTAAGCGGAAAAATTGATCACAAAATTAACTGTTTGGTAATTTAATAGTACCAATATTATTAAAATAAGTCCGCTATTAGAAATTAAGGTGTATAATAAATTTGTCAATTAAATATTAAATAGTAATAAATTTGACATTTTTTACATTTAAAAATTATATATTTAATATGAAATGAGATTTACATGACACAAAATTAACTGTAGCAACCTGCAAGTAGGAAAATGATAATGTAAAAGGGAAAAAGAAAGGTGTAAAGGAGAAAAGGACAAAGGGTTTTTCCCATTTCTGGTTTTCCGGTTCGAAGTAAACAAGGGAAATTGGAAAATGAGTTTTCCCACTTCCCATTTTCGATTTTTTTCGGTTAAATCCAAGCACGCTCTAAATGAAATATTTGAACTAAGCTCTTCCATGTTTCTTCTCCATTTGCTGAAGAGAAAAATTTTGCAAATAAACATTGTTATTTTCCTTTGTTATTCTCATTTCAAATATTTTTTTAAGTGGTAAAGGTTTTCAAATTCACATGATTGATTTATCGGTGAAAAGATCGATACTGTTTCTTATTTATATTTTTCTTCTCATGAAATGTTGGGCTAAATGCTTTTTTCACACCTCTCATTTTCAGATATCTCCTAAGTTGGATATGGAAAGTGAATGCAATTTGTTGCCTTTCTACAGATTTAAAAACCCTCAGTCCATTAATCATATCATTGTAGAAAGCAATCAAATGACTAGTAGGAGTTAGTATAGAACCCGGCCCCAACTTGGCCAAGACCTGCCAAGGATCTGGTCGGCTCAGGTAAGCTATGAGTCCATGTGTCTAGTACCAAATTAGTTTACTTGGTGGGTCTGATGATTGCATGCCTGACCTGGATATTCATAATAAGCACTGATTCTGGTACATATGTACTACTTCTTTAGATCGTAAATAAAGCAATTTGTTATTTTCTGTCATCCATTTTGCAATGAGATGCTTGGGCAAGATGAGTCGCGGTATGTCAAACACATCTCTCCTTGGAGTGGCATGAGTTTCTCCTAAATTCATGAACCAATCTAAATCCTGGCGCATCACATAGATACATCCTCTGCAGTGAAAACAATGAGTTCCTTTATGATTGTAGTTGTCTCTTCATTGTCTATTTTTTCTTCTCCTTTTTTTTGAGGCTTCTTTTTCTTTTGTGTCTTATATTGCTTTGCATAGTGTCCTTTCGTCCTGTAGTTAAAGCACTCATCTTTTCTCGATCGTGACTGACTCCTAGATTTGTATCTTTGACTTTGTCCTTGTTCTTTGATCTCCCTCATTTTTAGTAACCAATGTCTCTGTCTGTAATGCCCTGAACTTAGCCATCTGGCCTTCTCGAGACTATTGGTCACTGTACTCACTTTTCGTCAGGCGCTAAATTACTCAATGACATCACAAGTATTTCCGAACTGTTAGAGAGGAAACCTAATAATAGCAATGCTTACAGCTCGTCATCCAAGAAGATTTTCATAGATGCCAACTGGTTGACAATATTTTTCACCTCATTAAGATGCTCTGCAATAGAGCTACCCTCCTTGTAATTCAGATTCACCAGCTTTCGAATTAGGAACGCCTTGTTCGTGACAATCTTCCGCTCGCAGAGACTCTTGAGGGCAGTGTTCTAAATGGCGGCCACAGCGGCCGGGAAAATTTATCGGAGATGGGGATATATTGGGGATATTTTCAAAAATCAGATGTCAAAATCGGACTGTAAATATACACATCTTCTTGTCTTAAATCGCATCTCAATAAAGCAATATATGCATAAATTATATAAATCTACATAAAATATCATACTTATATGTTTAAGATATACTTAACTCGATAACTTGCATTAATCCTATGAATCCATAATCACTATCCAAGTGTAGAATCTTTAAAAATGCCACATTGTCACATCACTTGAATTACCCAAATACCTAACCTAGAAATTGAGTGTACAACGCTATATCGGGTCCAAAATTGCCGATATAGCGGCCGATATATCGGGTCCATGCCTATTTATCGACGATTTTGAATGAAAAACGCTATATCAGTTTGGATGTGCCAAATCATTACGGTTAGGTGTCGTAAACGCAATATCGGCGCAATATCGGGGTTATATCGGGGATATTTAGAACACTGCTTGAGGGTCTTTCATAGAGAATGTGATGTCTCCTCTGTAGACATATGGTGATACATCAAATCTTCCAGCCACCGAATCTTTTAGCCACTTTTTCTAATCCGCCTCAAAAGTTTACTTTGGTTTGGCTTGCTCTCCTTCTAGAGATCCATGCAAATCTTTGCAATACGATAGATCCTCCATGCGGGGCTTCCAAATTGTCACTTGTTTTCATTGAGAGAAATCATCTTACTTGAGGTATTCTCCATGTTCTTAGTCAATCTTGCTCTGATACTAATCAATCACGTTTTTTTTTTGTGAAATTACTAACCAAATCCACAACACCGATCTAGGTAAAGTATGAAGGATACTAATTAAGAACAATTAACAAAAGATGCCAAGATTTATGTGAAAACCTTTACGAGAAAATCATGGGGCAAGCAATAACAAATATTACTCTCACTATATCACAAATCTCCTACCCAAAATTTCAAGAATACAAGAAGACGAGATCAATAGCACTTTACTGAACTCTTATCGGTATGAAATTATCCGTTACAACGAACTCAACCTACCGCTACAATCGTGTATCGATCCTCCCCCAAGAAGATCAAATGCACGAACTCAATCCTTCACGAGTTCTCCAAACCCTCGCTTTTGCTGCCGACTCGAAGAAGAAACTCCACAAAGCTCTCTTTTTCTTCCTTTTTCTCTGGTTTTCTCTATTTATGTTTGTTGTAATTATTGGCTATATCAATGGGGCCCTTTTATAGACAATTAAGTCTCCAAATCCTTTTCAGTTTATTTCTCTAAATCACAATCGAACTCCGAGTCCGAGTCGCGCTGCACTCCCACTCCTTTTCGTGCTCTCCTTTCAAATCATGGTTGGACTCTTCCCGAGCCCGAGTCCGTGTCGCACAGGAATCCTACTGCACAATGGAGTGGGATTGGGTCTCCATGGGGCGGGCCGGGCGGGCCCACCCCAACAGAAAACCCAAAAACATTTCGAATTTGGTTTTTTGTCACTCTAAATTATGTGGATCAACTTCAATAGCATGGACCATCAAAGTGGGTGCCATATCATCAAATTTGTGTCTAAAGCCTTCGTGAAGTCTAGGCCCCTCCCCCTTCTCTCAGCAAAGTGTTTATTTTTTTCATATTTAATTAAAATTCATATTCATACTATATGTTTTAATTTTCATTTAATTTTGTTTTTCTATTCAAATCCAAAAATTCGTCTGTTTACACATTCATAGTAGATTTAGCATTGGATAATAAAAGGTGAGGCCCTTTCTTTTCTCTAGTAAATTATATATGCATGGGAATATTGCGGGATCAGTATTTAATTGTCAAATAATAACCAGATCAGTCAAAAGGCCGGTTGATTCTTTCCTTTAGTTTCAGACTTATCCTAGACTTGTTTAATGAATGTTTTTTATATGGTATAACTGTCGGTTAATTTGGAAGTTTGTTCATTTACTTTAAAACCTTATGTCCATCTTTGTTGATAGGTAGAGAAATTTTAGTTCATGTGGCTTAGAAATTATTAAAGTAGAGATTTTACTTCAAGTGGCTTACAATTTATTAAAATTATTTAACAGGGAACTGGACCTGACCTCGAGAGGGCATATTTGAGCAATGTATGTGTTGCAAAGGAGCTGCAAAGAAATGGGTTGGGTTATGCACTTATTGCCAAATCTAAGGAGATTGCTCGTGAATGGGGTGAATATCTCATGTGCTAACAAGTTCTCACTTTCATATTGCTTCTTTCAGTCTGACATCGTAAGCAACGGCAAATAGAAGCCTTGGTTAAGCCTTAAAAAGTCAACTTCTAATTGTGGGAGCATGAGCTGCTTGATAGTCTCAAATAGATATAATAAAATTGAACTATTGGCTGGCGCGCTATAAACCTCTGCCTGAGTGTATCAATTCTTGTTGCTTGTCCATGATGAGAACAATGTTGAAAGCCTGAAACTCTAACTACTTAGAGTGTTTACTGATGTACACAGATACTTCACTTCTGATCGGGAGCATTCAGCTCTTAAGCAAACAAGCTTAAGCACCGAACTATTACAACTTCCTGTGTTGTCCCTTAGAATTAAAAACTACAAAATTAAATATAAAATATGTAAAAAAATGTCTAGTGTTCAAAATACCTATACGAGTCGTGGAAATCAAATGCACTTATATTCACGTACACAACACATTCGCGCAAATAAGGATTAAAAGAAAAGACTATAATTCATCCTTAAATGTGGGGAGCCGATATGCCCCCCTCCCAAAAAAAAAAAAAAAAGTGATGATGGCACCCCACAAATTATTACAAGTGTGCCATTACCTTTTTTTTTTTTTTTGACATTTTCACCCTTGGTTGAAAATGTCCAAAACACCCTTTTTTCTTCCTCCCCCTCCCCCACCTCCGCTCCCCCTCCCCAGCCTCCCCCCTCTGCCTGATCTCCCCCCCGGCCTCCCCCCTCTGCCTGATCCCCCCCCCCCCCCCCATCTCCCCCTCCCTCTCCCCCACCCCTCGCCCCTAGGTCTGGCTTGTTCGGCCAGATTTGGCCGAACAAGTCAGACCGGGGGGCGGGGGTGGGCAAGGGTGTGTGTAACCCGGACCAGGGGGACGGGGGGTGGGCATCTGGCCGGGGGGAGGGGGGGGACGGGGGGGGTGAGGGGAGGAGGGGGGCGAGAGGGAGGAGGAGGAAAGGGGGAGAAGAAGGAGAAGGAAGAAGAGAGTAATTTGGGTGTTTTTTGTTTTTTTTTGGGTGCCTTCATCACATTTGTGGGTGCCTTCATCACTGGGGTGCCATCATCACTTACTGGGGTTGAAATATGCTCTCCCTTAAATGTGTCATGCTGGAATGGAAAAAGTGTTTTACAATGTAATCAACCTACTCATGCAAATCACTTGGAATAGTGAAGACGGTGCGAAGACTAGAAGCCGCAATAGTTATCATGCTTGTTACTGATTCAGGCCTTATAGTCTTAAGGATGGTAGAAGAGCAAAGAGGTGAGAAGATAAATGAGAAAAGGGCAGAGAAGGCAGTACTAGCTGCTGGATACCAACTTTGATGAACTTAATAGCTTTCTTTGACCTCTTGGATGACAGAGATCAAACATCTTCGAATCCTCTGAAATTTGCAGACACAAATTGCAGATTCTGTCTCTTAATGGAATAGGATATATTATGAGTCATTTCTTTATGAAGGATTAAGTTAGGACAAAGATGCCTAGATTGCTGGTAGACGATAGGAAATTCGTACAATTGTCTAGGGTGTTTTCCAACCTGTAGATTTGAAGTCAAAACCTGCGTCGAATTTTTGTTCCCAACATTTCTGGGGCTCATAAACATGACAAACATGAAGGAGAGACTGATTGTTACCTTTATTAGTTCTTGCATGCGTATATATAAGGATAAATATTTAGAAATCCGAATCTCTTGCACAGTTACATAATAGGCAACTAGACAAGAAATCATCCCTCTGCATATTATTTGGTCGACATGGCTTTCATGGTGCTTGCATATTTACAAACCCTTTATTTATGCAACATATCTTCCATCTGAGGACTTTCATATGCATTACCTATGAAAACAACTTGAAACTTCAGAGTCATCAGCTGCCTGTTATATCATACTACCTAAACACTCCAAAATCCACAACAGCCTACTAAACCCCTAATCGCACCAACACCTTGTGGAATATGGACCATACATAACGGAGACTGTGTATTAGATTCACATGATTTTAGACTCGAAAGACTGATCCTACTATCAAAATTAATACACCCTGATCTTGACAATCTTACCAAAAAAAATAACCCATATTTTGGTCTTAAAATTAGCATCGCAACCTGAGGATATGAGAGGAGGCAGAAGCGAGACAAGTTGTTGTGGTTGATGATTGCATTGTCATCTGCGTTGTTGGAATGAAAAAATGTATGTCCCTGATGTGCATGAAGAGAAAACAGGTCGGGCAGTGTTGGAAAAGTTAACATCAGTGCTTGCATGCAATACATGTGAAGCTTTTGGTGGCTAAATTATTGATGCAGCTCGGGAATTCTTTGCTAGGTTTGAGGGACAACCTTAAAAACAACCTAACTTTTAAATCTGTCAACTTGAACCCCAACCTGATATTGGGTTAGGATTATGCCATATTTGTCCTAACCCATGTTATAATCAGGTTTGATTGCGTTGAGTTGAAATGAGCAGGGTCTAACTTCTAAAGTTCATGATGTGAAACATGATGCATGTGTGAGGAAAATAGTTAAAACTAATATTCAAGATGATGGGTTTAACAAAAGTGCTGATGCAGTTGTAATGATTTAGATAAAAAAAAAAAAGATGATGCACTACTAGTTAAGATGTCAAAATCTTGTAAAATCAATGCATATGATCAGTGAAGACAAAGTAAACAGAATCTCACAGTCGCACAATATAGTGGTAGCAGATTAAATTGATAAAATAATAGAGAATTGTTATCTAACCCACTAGTAAAGAGACCGTGTTAAGAAAATTTATCCTTTGATGATCACAGAGACCTCAATGACCTGTAGTGGATGTCGTTGCGTAGATCTCGCGTCACGATCGCAGCGGATCAAAGATCGCCTGAATCGGAGCCTGGATGTGAAAGTTATGGACTGAAAATGATGAGGGTGCACTAATGGGTCTATCTGCAAAATGAGTCTGGATGACTGTAGCAGCGGGGTCGGGGAACTGTAACAAGCGAGTTTACAACTTAAACCCAACTGGAATTTAATTGCATTCGGGTTGGGTTTGAGTTGCTTCTGGTTGGACCCGATCACAAACCCAAATTAAGTTAAATGAATCTGGGTCGGGTTTGACCTCAACCCAATTGAATTCAATTTAATCAAGGAGATGGTGACGATGCTAATGGTTAGTGGCTGCTGTGTGGGAGGAAGATAGGAGATTGACGTAGACGATGGTGTTGGGGCTCAAGAAGGCTGATGGTGAGTTGGTGATTAAGTTCGGGGCCGCACGGGGATCTACAGTCGGCAACAAAGCGTTCAGTGGCGAGAGTGCAGCCTCCTCGAGGGGCGACGATGCCCGGGCGTCACAGTCGAAGGTCGGCAGTGACGTGGGCGCTGGCAAGACCGCAGAAAGGAAGAAGAGGGGGAGGTCGGAGCTGTTGAGTTGCTGTCGAGGAAGTGCTGTTGTCGAGAGAAAGGAAGGGAGGGGAGATGGCGTTGTTAGTGGTTATTGGGTTGAGCCGATGGAGATTGGCGACGGGAGGACGAGGGTGGTGGTCGGGGTGTATGCTCTAGACTAGAGAGAGGAAAAAAGGTTGTGTGTAGGAGAGGGATTGAGAGAGAGTGAAGATCGGAAAGGAAGAAGCAGAAGGGTGTTGGTTGAGAAGGGAGAGAGAACTCTAGGTCTTTTAGAAAATTATTAGGAAAGTTGCTACAGAGTTGAAATAAACAAAATTTCTCACAGTAAACTTTTTTCAAATTCTTCATTGCCTTCATTGTTTGATACAAGGTCTTATATAAGCTTTTACAAAATTAAAATACAATTCAAACTCCTAATCAAATTAGAACTATAATTCCAAAATAAAGAAACAAAAAACTCTTAATTAAAATAAAAATACAACTGCAGAATAAAGAAACTAAAAATAGAATTTTTCCACTACTGGGAAACTGAAAAGAGGCGTTTTCTCCACCGGTGATACATGTGCATGCACGTGGCATGCTTCGTCAACTCTGGATGTCCGCATCAATTCACTGAGAGCTTCAAACATCAAATGTGAAAGACTGTAAACCATGAGGGGTTGAATATAGTTGCAAAGATCAATACTCAAGATAATCAATAGGGAATTGAAACACAATAAACTATCCATACGATGCGGTAAAAATATTTAACAATATAAATAATAATAGGCCAAATAAGCCACAGAGAGTTACAATCAAGAAAATATGGTACTGAAACACAATTAAACTATCTATACTAAGATTTAACATTATTAAACATTAATAGGCTGGTGCGAGTGGGAGATAGGGTGGCAGGGAGGGACTAGGATTTTTTAATAGTGCTGTCAATTTTCCGACCCAAAGCTGGTTCCTCCATTTTTTTTCTGGTTTATATTCCCTACACAAAGCCCTTCTCTGCCTTCAAAATTTCCACTTCTGATATGGTTCGGTTCCCTTTAAAAGGAAGACCAAACCTTTTCAATGTCCTGGGAAGCCACATTCAAGGCCCCGATTTCATAGTCCGTTTTGTGACGCTTTAATACGCTCTTTAAGATTTAGAAGATCTTCACATTGTATGCATCTTGTTATGGTCATACTTACTGTAATCCTTACGGTTTGTTCTATTTCTTATTATCTTTATAAGTTATGTAATTTCTTATTCAGATTTTTTTCTTCTAATTTCCCCTTTGTTTCTATTTTTTTTTCCTAATTTCTTATTTTGATTTTTATCTCTGTTCTAATTTCAAATTATGATTTTTTTCCCGACAACTGATGGTAAGGCTTGCGAAGAAATAGGATAAGAAATGAGAAATAGGACTGTCTTTTTAAGAAACCTCTCTCTCTCTCTCTCATGTTTGTATTGGTGTCTTTTTAAGTCAATGTTCACTTAAACATGCTATCACTTTTCCAGGCATAACTGATCTATATGTTCATGTTGCTGTGGATAATCAAGCTGCACAAAAGTTATATGAGAAGAGTGGATTTGTTTATGAGAACGAGGAACCTGCTTGGCAGGCCAGATTTCTAGGACGGCCTAGACGATTTCTTCTTTGGATAAATCTCACACGAACAAACTTGTAAGATGCTCTTAATTTTTATGGCTCATTCTTTGAGTTTCAGCCTTCAATGTAGTTAAACTTTTCAAATTCATATTTTGATTGACGGGCATGACCTACTGGTTCATAAATGTATATCATCTTGTTATGATGTGTTCTTTCTTGTGAATTCTTCAACTCTTGTATAAAAAATGCTTTTGAGATTTTCTAAGTCATCTGATTAACACTGGATGATTATATAATATTTAAATAGAATTGTGATTTATGAGCTTACATTTGTGAAGTTTTCCACATACTTTGACAATCCATAACATTATAAGATGTAAATTAAAATTTTAAAGTAGTTCTTCAATTAAAAATTTAATTTACATCTTATCATGTTATGGATTGTCAAAGTAGTGTCAGATTTAAAAGAGAAAGTTATTCATGTATTATTGATGTGGGCAATGCCCCAAAAATATAGGCATCATAATAGAGTCCTAATCAGAGTCTAATACTAATATAATACTAATTATATCTCAAACACCCCCCTCAAGCTGGAGCATATACATCATACATGCCCAACTTGTCACAAAAAAATCTACCCTTGTTTTATCAAGTGATTTGGTAAGAAGATCTGCTAGCTAACTGGTGTCCTGATGATACATGCTTGGCTACAATGATCTTATCCTCAATCTTCTTGCGAACTATATGGCAATCAACCTCAATATGCTTTGCTCTCTCATGGAACACGTCATTTTTAGGAATGTGTATTGTTGTCTTGTTGTCACCATATAGTCTCATGAGACGCTCTGGGGGAAAATCAAATTCTGTAGTAAATCTTTGATTCAGATTAGCTCTAATGTCACATTTGTCATTGTCATGTACTCCGACTCTGCATTGGATCGAGAGACCACACTCTGCTTCTTGCTTTTCATGACACAATATTTCTGTCAAGAAAGACACAATATCCTGTGGTCGATCTCTTATCAAAAGGGCACCCTTATCGGTCCGCTTCTGAGAAACTTACTACTCGAGTGTCTATGATCTGAATAAAGAGGTCCTTTCCCCGGAGTTTTCTTCAAATACCTTAAAATTCTCATTATCGCCTGTAAGTGAGTAGTCCTCGGTGCTGACAGAAATTGATTCACTACACTGACTACGAATGTGAGTCCGATCTGATCACCGTCAGGTAGGTCAGTTTTTCCATCAATCTCATGTACCGTCCAATATCTTCAAGAAGCTCCCCATGATCTGGTAGCAGTTTTATTTTCACATCCATCAGAGATTCAATACTCTTGCATTCTAGCAATCCTGCCTCTGAAAGTAAGTCAATTACGTATTTTCTGTGTTACAGAAGAATGTTCTTTTTGGACTTGGCTACCTCAATGCCTAAGAAGTACTTCAGAGATCCAAGATCCTTTGTTTGAAATTCCTTTTGCAAGTGCTTTTTTAGGCTATCAATCCCTTCCGTGTCATCTCCTGTGATCACAATATCATCGACATATACAACTAGTAGGATCCTCTTCCCGCGCTGTATTTGCTAAAATATAGAGTGGTATTTCTTTGACCGACAGAGTCCAAATTCTTGAATTACTAATGCAAAGCGCCAAAATCACGCTCTTAGAGACTGTTTCAGGTTGTAGAGTGACTTCTTCAACCTGCAAACTTCTATGCACACTCTCCCTGAGCGACAAAACCAGGTTGTTGCTCCATGTAATCCTCCTGATCAAGAATATCATTGAGACAAACATTCTTGATGTCCAACTGATGAAGTAGCCAATGATAAGTTGTTGCCAATGATATCATGATCCGTACAAATGTCATCTTCGCAACTGGGTAAAAGGTATCCACATAATTTAGTCCATACACCTGTGAGTGACCTTTGTTATAACTAATCTTACCTTTAAGCGAGTTAGAGACCCATCTGAGTTGAACTTGATAGTGTAAACCCATTTGCACTCAATAATTTTCTTTCCCGATGAAAGTGTGACCAACTCCCAAGTCCTATTCTGTTCTAAGGCTGTCAGCTCCTCTTGCATTGCCTGAGTTCAACCTGGAATAGACAGTGCCTCTGACATATTCTTAGTAATTGAGTATAAGTCCAAAAAAGAAATAAATGAACGAAAAGAAGATAAATGAGAATAAGAAACAAACTTGGAAAGAGGATGTTGAGTACAAGTACGTTTGTCTTTTTGAAGTGCAATGGGAAACTCATCAGTAGTTGAATTATCAGGTAAGTGAGCGGTGACAGTCTCACTCGATATTTGCGCAGGGCTTGGTACTGAGGCCGGTAGTGGCATAAGAGCAGAAGTTCGTCGTGTATATGTCTGAAGCGGATCCTGAAATCGAAGTGGATCTTTACAAGTCACATTTCATATATGGACTCACCGTTTGAGTAATGTCTCCTAATAGAATAGGTAATCATAGTCATCCTCTGACGCAGAAGAGATGTGAAAGTCTCAAGTGTAGACTCAAAAAAGGTTACATCCGCAGATAAGATATGTCGGTCTATAGCAGTGTTTTAAATATCCCCGATATAACCCCGATATTGCGCCGATATTGCGTTTACGGCACCTAGCCGCAATGATTGGCACATCCAAACCGATATAGCGATTTTCACCCAAAATTGCCGATAAATCGGCATGGACCCGATATATCGGCCGCAATTTCGCCGATTTTGGACCCGATATAGCGTTTTACACTCAATTTGTATGTTAGGATTTAAGTAATTCGAGCGATGTGACAATGTGACATTTGTGAAGATTCTACACTTGGATAGTGATTATGCATTTATAAGCTTAATGCAAGTTATCGAGTCAAGTATATGTTAAACATATAAGTATAATGTTTTATGTAGTTTTATATAATTTATGAATATATTGTCTTATTGAGATGCAATTTAAGACAAAAAGATATGTATATTTACAGTCCGATTTTGACATCCGATTTTTAAAAATATCCCCGATACGTCCCCGATATATCCCCATCCCCGATAAATTTTTCCGGCCGATGTAGCCGTTGTTGCCGCCATTTAGAACACTGGTCTATAGAGGGACAAAATTTTTTTATATTCTTTTTGAGTTCTAGAATATTCAAGAAAAATCCCTTTAAGAGACCAACAATCAAGTTTTGTCATATGAGGATTGTTAAGATTAGTTATTAGTATCACGTTATTGAGTTATTAGATTGTTACCCATAAACTCATACATCCACCTTGTCTTTTTATATGCCTTGTACCTTCTCTTATGTTAATCAATCAATTCCTATTCTAGAGTTTCTATTTCTCTACATGGTATCAGAGCAACGTATGCCCAAACCCTAAAATCCACCTGCTCAAAATTTTTCTTCTCCTCAAACATCACCCTAACACCTCTATCATCTCCTATTAGTGCTGCCCCCTTCAAACCCTAAAGTCATTGCTGCCCCTCCAAACCCTAAAATCATCGCCGTCCCTTCCTCTAAGTCACCAAATAGTGCCCCCCAATCTTCCCCAAAATAGTCCCACCACCCCCAAGCAGTGCCGCCCCTTCCTCCTTACCTCCAAAAAAGGTTGCCGCCCCCTTCTGCCTTCTCCAGAGGTCTCAAACTAGGTCATGACTACTCAAAAATCAGATTTTTACATCTGATCTGGCTATTTGGATGCTCTACAAGACTTCTCTGGTGAGATCTGATCTGTTTACTGCTTAAAAATCATATTGTTACATCTAATCTGGTTATTTCAGCTTGAGATATTATTTTTTTGATGCAATTCTGACTGTCTATGTCTCTATATGGTAACTAAGTTGCTTGTTTCTGTTTCCTGCTACTACTTATTTCTGGTGATCTATCTACTGGTTACTATGTCCGAGACTATAAGTTCCTCCTCCACTATAATATCCTCTCTGATGATTGAGACTTCTATTCTCAAAACAATGTTAGGGACTATGGTAAAGTTGAATGGATCCAACTATTTATTATGGTCGCATGCATTCCATATACTCATTGGCGCTCAAAATAAATTGGCTCATCTCCTTCAAGATCTACATGCTACTTCAGATCCTACTTATGTTACCTGGCTTACTGGAGATTATTCTGTGATGACATGGCTTCTCAACAGTCTAGAGGAGAAGATTAGTGGTGGTGTTATATTCTTGACTACTGCTAAGGTGTTGTGGGATACACTAAATGTGAGTATGGTAATGAAAAGAACCCCTCGAGAGTGTTTGAGATTTATGAGCACCTGTTTGAGCTCAAACAGGGAGACAGATTTGTGCTTGAGTTCTATGGGGAACTCAAAGGTTTTATTGATGAGTTAGAGATGCATCAACCTGCTGTTACTGATGCGGCAACACTGACGAGATATCGTCAGGATCTTACGGTATCAAAATTTCTATTTGGCTTAAGTCTTATATTACGATCCCAGGTATGAGGTCAGATATTGAGAATAGATAATATTCTCACATTGACTACCACCTTCTCGAGAGTTATGCGGGTCTCTACTGGATCCGAGGTTTCATCTGCGCCATTCATTGAGCAATTTGGCATGATTTTCGGTCGTGGCAGAGGTCATGGTCGTGGTTGCGATTTTGGAGGATGAAGACGTGAATTCATTGGAGGTGGACGTGGATTTTATGGAGGCAAATAGAGTGCCTCTGAGAAAGGCCCCCAGCAATGTAGGCATTGTGGATGTAGCAATTACATTTTCAAAAAGTGCTGGGAGTTGGACATCCTGAGTGGGCACATCTATCTGATTTTGGTTTTTCTGTCCCGTGTGGTACTCCTCAGAGTTCATCTGCTATTCCAGTCTCTTCCACGGTTGTACTGTCGCAGGAGGAATATGATAGGCTCTGACAGCTAGAGTTCTCTCAGAACGATATTTCAGCGACTTATGCATCTGCTTCAGGTATGCACGCCTATACTGTGTCTCTTCAAAAGCCCTGAATATTAGATTCAGGAGCCTCATCCCATATGACAGGTACTAAACAAGACTTTGTTTTATTAAATTTGTCACGTGTCCATCTCTCTGTTAAAATTGCTGATAATACCCATTCTCTTGTAGTAGGGAATGGGGGTAGTTCAAGGTACTCTATCCTCGACCCTTACTGATGTCCTATATGTTTCACGATTTCCTGTCAGTCTCTTGTCTATTAGCCAGTTTACTAAACATAATAACTGCAAAAAAAATCTTTTTCTTCTCATTGTGTGTTTCAGGACCTGTCGACTAGGAAGAGGATTGGTTTGGGGCATGAGCGAGGAGACATACTATTTGGATGATCGAGTGACCCCTACTGGCTTGGTTGCAGGTCAGCCTGATCTAGTTTTACTTTGACACTGGCGCTTAGGTCATCCTTCGGTCAAAAGCTTCAATTTGTTATTCCTGTTGAGTCTTTTACTTCTTCTTTAGGTTGTGAGTCTTGTGAGTTAGGTAAGCATCATCATGCTTCCCTTCAGAGTCGAGTTAGTAATCATAATAGTTCCACATTCGAGTTGGTCCATTCTGAAGTCTGAGGTCCTAGTCGTGTACCTTATATGAAGGGTTTTAGATATTTTTGCTCTTTATTGTTGACTTCTCTCGCATGACGTTGTATCTCCTAAAAGAGAGGTCAGAAGTCTCCACTGTTATCGAACTTTTCTTTAATGAAATAGAAAATCAGTTTTTTACTTTAATTCGTGTGCTTCGTACTGACAATTCTTGGAGTTTGTTAAAAAAATGTATCTATTTTTTGTTCAAAAAATGGGATTATTCATCAGACCTATTGTTCTTATACATCCCAAATGGAGTTGCTGAACGCAAATATAGACACATTCTGGATGTCGCTAGAACCCTAATGATTCATATGAGTGTCCCAGAATAGGTCTGATGCTGTGTTAAGTGTTTGTCATCCGATTAATAGGATGCCCTCTTCTGTTCTCGATAAAAAAAATCTTTTTTCTTGTCTATTTCCTAACAAAACACCTTTCTTCATGACTCTCCGTGTTTTCGGCTGCACTTATTTTGTTCCGGACTTGTCTCCTGGGCTAGACAAGTTATCTTTTAGATCTATAAAATGTGTTTTTGTTAGGTATTTTAACAAAAAAGATATCAGTGCTATAATCCTTCTACCAGGAAGTATTTGGTGTCTGCTGATGTTACGTTCTTTGAGTCTGTTTCATATTTCTCTCCACAGGTTCCTATCACTATATCTGAGACTGTTTCTCCGTCACCGACTTTGCCGTTGTCTGCATCTGCTTCTACTGTTTTTTCACCAGTACAGTCAGTAGAAACTCAGGATCCCCCTGCACCCAAGCCAATTCGGGATTTTAGATATGTCTACACTCATCGCCTAAAGGTTCCTGCCTCCGAACCAGTTCCGGCTATCCCCTCTCCAATAGACGATCCTCCTCCTCAATCATCAATGTCTCTCTCTGATCTTGATATTCCTATTGCTCGAAAAGGTAAATGGTGTTACACTGATCATCTTATTTCGAATTTCGTTTCTTATGATCACCTTAACCCAACTTTTTGTCAGTTTGCCTTATCATTGTCTTATGAGTTTATACCCAGGTCTTATACAGAGTCTTTATTGGTACGTGCCTGGAAGCAGGTTATGGATGAGGAGATGGAAGCTCTTGCTTCTAGAGGAACTTGGGAGTTGGTTTTGGCACCTTGGCTGTCGTTGGTCTTTACTTTAAAGTACCGCCCAGATGGATCTGTGGATAGATATAAGACCAGGTTCCTGATCAAAGGTTATACTCAGACATATGACATCGACTATTTTGTGACATTCTCGGGATTATGATTATGGACAAACAGAGGGACCTAAAATATTGGGAGGTAAAGGGAACAAATCAGTATCGGGGTACAGGATAGAATATTGGATTTTGTTTTGCACCACAGAGGATGCCATTCGATTTATCAAGTAACAAGCAGTCAAAATAGCCTCACCCTAAAATTCTTTTGGCATGTGTCTAATAAACAAAAGAGTCCTAGCAATGCCAAGTAGGTGTCTATTTTTGCGTTCAGCTACCCTATTCTGTTGAGGAGTGTAAACACAAGAAGGTTGATGAATAATTTCATTCAAGAAACTGACTAAAGATGTTGTCCAGATATTTTTTTAGTATTATCAGTAATGAAAATTTTAATACTAGAATTAATTTGATTCTTTATTTCTGAATGAAAGACTTTAAATGTGGAAAATACCTCAGAACGAAATTTTAATAGATATACCTATGTGACTCGAGAGTGATAATCCACAAAGCTAACGAAGGTAGTGGACATGGATCCCATACATCAAAATGTACTAAATCAAATGGCTTATCGGCCCTCTTATTGACTCGACTATGGTAAGACATATGATGGTGCTTCCCTAGCTGACAAGACTCACATTCTAAGGATGAAACCGGATCTAAATTAGGAAAAAGAAGTTTTAGTGCAGGTAGAGACAGGTGACCTAACCGACAGTGGTAGTCCAATGCTGTAGAAGTGCTGATGCAGGCCACTTAATTGGATGTCAGCCCTACCTCATACAGTCTGTTTTGCTCACGTCCTGTGCCAATCGTCTTCCATGTTTCAAGCTCCTGAAATATACAGTGCGTCGGAAAAATGTCACTGTGATCTATGTGATCGCCAACGAGATCTGTAGACGAGATCAATGAGATCTTCGTGATCGCTGACGAGATCTTTGAACGAGATGAAGGCGGTCGTCGAGGCGGCGACAAGATCGATGTGATCTCTGATCAGATTGATGATTGAAGGGGGATATTGAAGATTGATGAACACGAGGAGATTTTTTTTTTTAGAGAGGAGATGGGAACAAGGGTTTTGGGATTTGGTTGAGTGGCTCTGATACCATGTCAAAATAGTATCAGAGATTTAGAAGAGAGTTATTCATGTATTATTGATGTGGGCAATGCCCCAAATATATAGGCATCACAATAGAGTCCTAATCAGATAATAGACTCCTAATCAGAATCTAATACTAATAAAATACTAATTATATCTCCTAACATGGATAAACCATCTGACGTCATACATTGTTCCTCAAGGCAAAGTTCACAAAGATGACAAGTAATATGTTAATGACAGTAGAAATTAATTATCAGCAAATAGTCTTAATTCCTAGGGGTGAGCATCGGTCAGTTCGAAGCGGTTTTTGCCAAAATATTTGAATCACACCGATCAAATTAGTTCAATAACCGCACCGAACCGAGAATTTCGGTTCTGTTTTCGGTTTTGGCTGTTGGTTATGATGAAGAGAAAAAATTGAAATTCCTATCAGAAAACACTCTCCAATGCCTATCAGAAAAAAGTGAATTATGGTTTAAAAAAATTGAAATTCTAAAATTTTTGAAAGTAATAAATAAAACCCTAAACTCCTTTTTTGAATATTTATTTATTTTTATTTCCATGAGACCCATGAGTTGTCCGTGCCAAGTCCATCAAGATCAGCCGGATACCACGACGCCGGGCTTCATGGTGACCACGGGCGATGGCGGGCTTCACGGAGACCACAGGGCTTCATGGCGACCTCAGACTTCCTGGCAATGAGCCTCAGATTTTTAGGGTTTTGGTATTGTGGGAAAAAAACAAAAAGGAGAAGAGATTGAATGAGAGAAGACAAAAGTGAGCTATTTTTTTTGTTTCTTCTGTTAGAGAGAGAGAGAGAGAGAGAGAGCCCTCTCTGTCTCTAGTGTTTCAGACCAGAGAGATCTCTCAATCTCTCTCGATTGCGCCGGGGGGGGGGGGGGGGGGGGGGGGGGGGGCATGAGGCCGAGCATATATTATACATATATTTAAAAGGAAACAAATATGTGGTCTATCTTTTATAATTCGGTTTTCCGGTTGACTGATATCTTACAAAATTACACCCCGAACTGAATCATATTTTTTCTTAAGCCGAACCAAACTGACCGAATTAATTCTGTTCAGTTGGTTTTCTCAGTTTTTCCACAGTAAGTCCCAAGTTTGTGTTAAGCATTGTATGTGATTTATATTCATTCTCATATCATCTTCTGTTCATTGTATGTGATTTATCATATCACATAACCATAATTATTAATTAATCTACTGTATTTATGCCAGACTTGCTCTAGAGTGTTGACCTCGTGCACTTAGCTAGATGAGATTGGCTATGTATTACTCTTCTAAGTTCTAAGCGAGAAGTTTTCACGTAAAACTGTAGGAGTGTAGGACATTACAAATGAATGTTCACTTGACATCAGCAATCTCAGGGACATCGTTGTTGCCACAGAGGTATAGAGGGATGCAGAAAATTTGAAAAACTATTTATTTAGATAACTATATCAATATCAGGGAAAAGGAGATAAGCCTGTAAGGCAACGCATGTGTACAGTGTACTAACAAATGCACGTGTTGGAAAAGTGTGCAAAACAAAATACTGATGAGAAAAATTATTGCAAGCTTTATTGGTTATACATATTTAGTTAGACCTGATGTAACATAATATTATTTTTATACCTGAATAAATTGAAACTGGAACCGTTGATGAATGTATTAAAATTCAACAGTTAGAACAAGCTCTATTCTGCTTAATTACTTGATGTGTTATCATCTTTACTAGAATTTAAAATGTTACGCTACGATAGTTGATTAGCCTTAGGATCCTTCATATCTTTACAAATGTTATGGGTCCAAATGTGGCAGTAATGAAACAATCTGGCTTAGAAACGAGTTTAGCTGAAATGAAAATGTTGAGATGGATGGATGGCTACACATTAGAAGATAAGAAATGAGTGCATTCCCAAGAAGTTATAGCTTCAATTAAGGACAAAATAAAGGAGAATTGATTGAGATGGTTTAGAAATGTGCAACCTATTTAGTAGACATAACTTACAGGATTTGTAGTTGGGGTCACCAAGCATAGAAGATAGGTCTAAATGATCGTTTATGGAGCCAAGAAAAATAGGATTTGCCACTTGTTAACGTAACAAGAGAAGGCCCTTGACAAGGTTGAATGAAGAAAAAAGGACTTATAAAGCCGACCCAGAAGATCTGAGGTAAGATGTTTAAAATGTTTCTATTGTTATTGTCGAACAATTTTTGACAATTGTTGTTTCGTAGTTTGGTTTATTTTACCGACTCAAAATACTGGGAAAATAAAAGTGTCTTGAATGCTAATGGAGCACAATGTGTTGAAGAAGGCACTTCCTGTGTTTGTTTCCATGTCGCACTTCAATGGCATAAAGTTACTTTACAGCTTCTAAGGTATATGTTTATGACAGTAAAGTAGTATCTTGAAGTACAACTTAACAACTTCTTACTTCTATTGATCAAACTAGCAAGGTAGCATTTCAAATGTAGTTTGTGTCACAATGCAGTGTTCTAAAAATCAGTTTCATTATTCGTGCGGTCCAACACTGAATAATGATTAATCGGATTAATTGAGGATTAATCGGGGATTAATCGTTTTGATTATTTTAATATATTTAATTATATTTATACACAGATACATATGAATATATACAGTTAATTATTGAAAATACCTAAATATTATACAAGACAATATCTAAATGTGAAGTTATAAACCATGATATGTTGAACAACAAGACAATAAAAATAAATAAAAAAAAAAGAAGAAGTAAGAGAACTTATCTCGTCGCATTAGTAATCCTAGATTTCAAATTTTGCAACGTAAATATAAATCAAAGAACTTACTTGCAAAATAGATAAAAAAATTAGTCAATTTATCAATCAAAATAATGAGTTTTTAAAGAATGATGGAGAAAGATTGCTGAATAAGTTAATTTGAAAAATAATCAAAAAATAATAAAACATAAGTATCATTTTATCCAAAATATACAATAATAAAATATCATAATTCATTTACTATTTAATAAATAATAATTCATCTACTATTTAACAAAAGATCATTATTATATCATCAACATCACAACATAAAATACTTAGCGATCCAACACATACAAAGTGATGAGTTTTTCAAATAAAAAATATATGAAATGCCTAAATGATTAATCGGGGATTAATCGGGCATTAATCGTTTTGGATCCGATTAATCGCCCGAGCGCATAATCAGAGCGATTAATGTAATATTAAGCGGGCTACCACCGAATA
>JAVJIF010022707.1:0-71546 GCA_038442645.1 Agave tequilana
GTGCCTTGAAGTGGATGCGTTCCGTGCTTAAAGAAAATAATTTGGATGCATCACTTTCAAGGGAAAGTTTGGTGGAGGAGGACCACCATTGGTTTGGAGAACTAGAGAGGTGCCCTCATCGGTTTTGGTATCGATTTCTAACTCCCGTTTACATTTGCATGCTTTTCACGTCATCATTTTATAGCATGTCATGTTTCATTGTTTATTATGATTATGCCATGTATTTAGATTAGTGATATACATGTTTAGTTACTTGAGACACCCATGGACCTATCTTTGTATTCTCACTTTGTTTTTAAACTAATATGTATGTCCTATATCTAATGCAAGTGCATGATGATCATATGTGTTTATGATTCTTGTTTTGATATCTCATGTTTTTGATGTTTAGAGTTTATTATGTTAAATGTCATGATTCTTAGATCATTGACATGCATGTATAGCTTTTGAGATCACCCATGTTTATATGGACCCATATGTTGTGTTCTCACCATTTGTTTAGCTATTATGTTTATCATGATTCTAATAGCATGTGGATTTACATAATGATCATGTTTATGATTTTCATGTTGATTTATATCTCCGTTTTATGCTTAATGATTTGATTACTTGTTTAGATGTTAGTTTTCATTAAGACTAGAATTTATACTTATATATGTAGTGGGACACAAATAAATCTTTATATATGTTTGTGCTTGGATGCTTATTTGTACCCCATTAAATGTGCTAGTATAGCCTAGTTTTGATGATTCATGCATTCTAACTGGTATTCCTCATCTTGAATATGTTTCTATGATCATGTGTTTTAACTTCATGTATATGTCTATCTTGTCCAAACTATTGATTATACATGTACATCCTTGAGCCACGTGCCTTCATGCATATACTTTTGTGGACTCATTATGTTTAGGATATGTATGTATACTTTAGTTTGTACATGACATACATATACCTTGAAGTTTAAATCGTTTTGATGATTTTCATGTTTTTAGGTAATCTCAATTGGTAATGAAACCTAGTCTTTCATGTTTTCTTGTTTCAAGGAATATTGAGCTTAATTGAATATTTTCATGATCATGTTCCTCACATTGTATTTGTACACTCACCTTCTTGTTTTCTCATGGTTTTTTTTCATGAGTTATATTTATGCTTAATTGAATTAGAGTGTTGATTATCATGTGGATTTCATGTTTCATGAAAAATAATTTGTTTTTATTCCTTACTTGAAGGATTTCGTACTAGTTAACAAATTTTTCATTTAACTAGTTGCGATATTCTTCATTTGGTAGAGTTTTTCAAACACACTTTATTTTTCAAATCTATTTTTGAAAACCCTACTATCCATGGGTGGTTGGATGGGAGACCATGTCATGTATAACCTTCTTGAATATCTTTTAAACTTGTGCATGATTGGGTGGTAGTTATATGATGTATACACTTGATCATTAGTGTGTTATTTCAATTGGTATCATTGAATTCTTTCAATTGGTATTAATTTTAACCTTTCTTGTATACTCATATATGTTTGTATGTATGTATGCTTTCAATTCCAAGAATATCAATTTCAATTGGTATCTATTTTTCATACATATATATATATTTGTGTTTATGATAAGCTTGAGCTTCAACTTTGTTTCAATTGATTCAATTTTCAATTGGTATCTTATTTCAAGCTTATGCATGTGTTTTGTTGGTATTTCATAAAGGGGGAGAAAATTCGATTTTCATGTTTACAAGTGGTATTTGTATTTTCACTCCCTTGCTTTATGATAGAAAAAAAAATTTTAATTTGATATCATATATTTAAAAGAAAAATACTCTCTTTTGATATCAATATGTTTATTTGAATGTTTTTAAAATTTGGTATCTCAAATTTTTGTTAAAGAAATAGTCAAAAGTTTTGATTTGTATTGCCTATATGCAAGGAGAGCTTAACATCTCTTCTACATATAGATTCATGATGAGTGTATCTTGTATTGAAGAGCTTGACAATCTCTTTTTTATGTGGTACACGTGTGTAGGGGGAGCTTCACATCTCCTTTTATGCATTGCATAGTGTGTGTTATGTGAATTAGGGCTTGTCATCCCTCTTTCATGTAATGTATATGTGTAGGGAAGTTACTTTACCGTCTTCCTCTTCATGAATGTATATCGCATATACCATTTGTTGATTGATTTATGTTTACTTTCAATTGGTATCAAATGCTACTTTGACATATTTTCACTTGAATCTGTAATTGATAGTCACCCCTATTTGGTTTTGTTTTTGTTTTAGACAAAGGGGGAGAACATTATTTTTATTAACCTTTTGTTGATTCATGGTTTCGAACAAAAAGGGGGAAAAAAATTTATTGATTTGGTTTTTGCTTTTACCCCTTATTGATGAGTGTTTCTTTGTATTAAAAAGGGGGAGAAGATTTTGTTTTGTTTTGTTTTTTACCCATTTATTGATAATTGATAAAAAGGGGGAGAATTATTTGAGAAGTTTTATATATGCATGTTATGTTTTGCATATATTAAGTTTAAGTTAGTTTAATTTTAATTGGTATCTAGAGCATGTTTTGTTTTTAAACATTTCATTGGTATCTAGAGCCATTTATTGTTTATACATGATTATGCATTGTCATTCATTGCATATTTATATTTATTTGTTTTATGCATGAGTTAAGGGGGAGCTTCTTTGAAGCTTAACTTTGATCCATACATATAAACTCCATGAGTTTTGTCATCATCAAAAGTAGGAGATTGGGCCCAGAGGCCTTCCACTCTAGTTTTGATGATGATTAACTCATGTAGTTATGTGTACTAATAAATCTTGTGATTTTAGTTTCAGATCATTAATCAAGTTATTAGTAGGCGATTAGCTTCAACAAGATGATTTGGAAGCTTCACATGTTGATTCAAGAGCCCGAGCGTCAAAGATCATATATAGCACTTGCTCGGTGGATCAAGGAGTTTTGGATCGAGTCGGCTTGGAGACGGCGCTCTACAAGAAGACATCGGTACCCTAGTTTAGTTTTGTATTTAGATCCAAATTGTAAAGATTAAAATAGTATGATATGCTCAAGTTCACAACACAACGTTCATGTTTGGAATATTGGTTTTCGGTTTTTCCGTTTTTGGTTTAACCGATCTTGGTTTTCATGAATAGATAGATCAAAATAAGTTTACATGATTTAATGTATATATGATTTGTTCTATATACATGCATGCTTAACTTCCTAGACAAACTTAGTTTTGACTCACTTATTCATGTGTTTTATGTTTGGTATTTTTAACAAAACATATTTTGGAATTAAAGTCAAAAACATGGATATATATATATATTTCATGTATATAGGATTATATCCATATACATCATGCCTAAATGTTGTTTAATATCATGTTTTTGTATTTGGATGAGTTTTGGACAACATGTATTTTCTATTCAAAAATCCAAGTTTTTAGAAAATACAGTTTTTAGTTTTTGGCAAAATTTCTATAACATAAAAAAGTTCAAAATGTTTGAGATTTGTGTTAAACATTTTAACACAAGTTTGTATTTCAATATAAAATGAGAAAACAATTTTTGTGGGATTTTAGAGATTTTATGGGAATTTTTTAAGTCTTTAAAAACCCAGTTTTCCCTAATCTACAGCTGCCAGGCTAGGCCGGTCGACCGTAGCGGTCGACCGACTTGCACGGATACGTGCACGCTGGCTGCCCCTTTAGCCGATCGACCGCACGGTCGACCGACTGAGAGCAGGTTGCTCTCTGTTTGTTTCGGTCGACCGGACGGTCGACCACCCAGAGAGCCATTGCTCTCTGGTTCTGGGGACGGTCGACCGCACGGTCGACCGGTAGCTGCCAACGGTCAAAAATTGACCGTTGGACAGTCGACCGGACGGTCGACCGGCAGTTCATTTTGGCAGTTTCTGCTGCCAACGGCTATATTTTTCTGGGGGCTATAAATACCCCATTAATGGCCTGTTTTCTACAAGATTTTTTGTGCGAATTTTTTCCTTACTCTTTGGTGTTTTCACAGCAATCAAAAGAAGTTTTGGGATTTAAATTGAACAATTTATTTGGTATTTTGCTAGGGTTTGGAATATCAAAGAAAAGGGTTTTGGGAAAAGAGTTTTGATTCAACTTCCTCATCTTGGTTTCTAGTTTTTCTCAAGGATTTTCTTTGTGATTTTGATTTCCATTCCATTAGTTTTATCCACACTTGAGCTACATCTACTTTCTTATTCTATAGGATTTTTGTGTGGGAGAAAGAGATTGTTTGTGGTTGTTGTTTAGACCACCAAGTTGTAACCCAATCTTTTCTTGACTTTGTGCCTTTGGGTTGTATCCCTCAAGTTGTGAGGTGATCCTTGTATTGGTTTGTGCTAATCCCTCAAGTTGTGAGGTGATTGTTGTTGGCTTGGAGTTGTGCCTCAAGGAGGAGGTGTGTTTGTAAGGAGAGGAGTTGGGTACTCCTTGTAATTGTTATTGCCCCAAATCCTCGGTGGAGGTTCCCTTTGTGGGAGTCCTTTGTGGACAAGCTAGTGGACTTAAAATCCTTCTGTGTGAAGGCGGGGATGTAGAGCTGGGTGCTCGAACCTCGAAACATATCTTGTTGTTTGCCCTTGTTCCCTTGGCTCTTACTCTATATCTCTCTCTCTCTTTAATTTGTGCCTTGCATCAATTCATATTGTTCATTCATAATTATTTGCTTGACTTGGTTGTGTGCATCACTTGTTGCTTGCATCTTGTGTAATTGCAATTAGTTTTTTAATTCCGCATTAAGTTGACTAGATTAGCATTATCACCTATTCACCCCCCTCTAGGTGATTTTCATCCCAATCAATTGAGAAGATCAGAAGAGATCTCTCAATTAACTAGAGAGAATCAAGGGAGGATCCCTTATTAAAAGGAGCCAATTAAGGAGAATTAATGGAGTTACACCCATGATCCCTCATTAAGAGAGACAATCAAGGGATTCATAACTCCCTATTGAGCCTATAAATAGCCCACTAGTAGGCTAGGCTCACGGGCAGAGAGGAGATTAGAGATCTACTCTCTCGCTTCCAAGGCTAAGATCAAGGGCTTGAAAAGATTTAAGTCCAAGAGGCTTTTTGAAGAGCATAAGCTTCTTTGGTGACTTCAAAGCATAAGCCAACAAGAGATCTACTCTCTTACTTTCAAGAATTCAGAGAATTACTTCTCTAATCCTACAAAGATAAATTCAGGGTGCTAATACCCTAAGATCTTCCTCCCTCCCAAGGAATTTTCAGAACCAGGTGAGAAGAAATCCCAAGCGGAGGCAGTTCGAGAAGCAGCAAGAGGGCTCTATCGATCCTCTATCTCCGATTCCCTGAACCAAGCGAGAAGGGAGTTCTATCAGGCGGCAGTCCGATCGTCTGACCGATCGCATCGTCAAAGAGATAAAGTGATCACGCGCTGATAGATTCCTACCGGCACACTTCCTTAGAAATCTCAGAGGAGATCTACCTGTAATTTTCTTTTTTAATTACTTGTAATTAGCTCCCGACACTTTTTTGTAAGTTTTTCCCTTTGTAAAATTAATGAAAAACAAGATGGCGACTCCGCTGGGTACCATATTCTCCACTGCTGAGAATTAAGTGCCGCAATGCGACGATTAGACCTTTGGGTCTATTACTGAGATGCTGGTCATTCACTTTGACCAAGAGAGGTTTGAACAACTTCTCTCTGGGGATAGCACAAGCCCCCTACATGTGCGCAAACAGAGGTAGGTCAGCGTAGCCAGAGCCCCTCTGGCTACCTCTTGGAAGCAAGTCTCTGTTGAGACAAATAAGGCTCTCTACAAACCTATTACAGTCTCGGGCGAAGCTAAACAGACTCTATGCAAGTTTAGTACAGTCATAGCAGAGACTAACATAGCCTGGCGTCAGCATGTTAATATTGTGCGCGAAACTATAAAAGGTTCCTCGTGAACCTAAAACAGCATCTGCTAAGGCTATGTGGATTGTAAAAGCTGTAGTCCCATACGAGGCTAGAAATAGATCTCTTGATTCAGCTTTCTGCGAAGCTAAAATAATCTCTGACTGCAAGACTATTTCAGCTCTTCATAGAGCTAAGCCACGCCTGTCACGCGAGGCTAGGGCTAAAGCACGTTGTGCTAATAACGAGGCTACTGCAGCCCCGCTTACATCATCAGCACTATTGAGCAGTGCTAAGCTCGCCGCTAGCGACAAAACCAAAGCACTAAGTGCTAAAGAGCTTAGCCGCGAAGTTAAAAATGAAGCACCACTGAGTGCTAATAGCGAGACTATTTCAGCCTCGCTCACAAGAAGAAATCCACGCAACAGAGCTAAGCTCGCCTTCAAAGACAGAGCTAAAACAATAGTTCCACCTTGTGAAGCTACTCTTTCAGGGGAAGCATCCTAGCTTCGCCTATAGCCCAAAAGAAAGTCTTCAAGGCTAAGCCCAGGGTTTCTCAACCCAAGCAGGCTAACATCTAGATTTTTTGAGTCTCCGTGTTGGATTAGTTAAACTCAGGTAACACAAACTTGCGGGATTATCTGAGCGACAAGTAGAAAATCTGCTCTGAAAAGCCAGTTCACATCTCGCCATCCCAGGGCGGACAAGCGGGTGTCAACCTGTGACGGTACATTCCGTCCACTGTTGTATGGGACCAATCTTCACAACTTCTCCTCTAAGCCAGCAATCGGTGTTCAATCAGTTATCAGTCCAAACTTCTGAGAAGCTCAAGTCTTAAAAGAAGAAGACAGTGAAGGTACCTCACCTTGTAGATGACTCTGTCAACATGATAAACAGAGGAAGGGATCTGTTACAATCTTAAAGAAGAAAACAGGGGTTCGCACTCCCTCTTTCAGTTCTCCAGGGCCTGACTATAGCCCTGACTTGGGTCAGGTTCTGGTTGAACAAAAGGGTGTCTTCCAAGATACAATACCCTATAATTATGGACAATCTTCTTTCTCAGAAGCTATGTTGCCAGGTCAATTGAGACACCAATTCCAATTGTCTGATGATGAGAAGAAAGCCAGCGGGTTATTGCTGTTATCTACCTATCAACTCTGTGCAGGCAAGGTTTATATCAGCCAACATGGCCGATAGCAACAATAATGATGATCTCCATCATCGCATGGAGCCGCAGGAGCAGACTTCCAAGGCCCAGCAAAAAGTCTTGGACAATATCCAGCAAATATTGGCTCAGCTCCTGACAAACCGGAACAATGATAACACAACTGGTAGTAATCATGAAAATGAGGAAAACAATAACAATGAACCTCCCAAGACCGATCATTCAAAGGAGGGCTCTTCAATCGATGCCGAAGTGATCAAAGGTATCCAGGCTCAGATCGCATCCCTAGCCCAAAGGGACGAACTAAAGAAAGTAGGGGCAGTCCATCCTTACTCCTTGGAATGGGATTCAGTCCCATATCCGCCAAAGTTCAAGCCACCAATGTTGCACCCGTATGATGGCAAGAGCTCGCCAAATCAACACATTTACTACTTCTGATCACAAACTAGTAATGTAGTAGGTAATGATGCTATCATGGCCAGACTGTTCATTGGCACCCTCAAGGGGGTAGCCTTTGATTGGTTCAAGAGTCTCCCCACGAACTCCATTAGTTCCTGACTCGACTTGAAAACCCGATTCCTCTCCCGATTCTATGAGGATGATACCGAGGTGACCATGAGCACGCTCCTTTCGGTAGTCCAGGAAGGAGAAGAACCTATACGGGATTACATAGAGATATTCCGCAACCTTTCTCGCATGTACCCTGCAGGTATGCCTTTGCCTATGTTGCTTCAGACGTGTAGGCATAACTTCCTCAACAAAGTGAAAGTTCGCATGGGAGCCGTCAAAGCCCACACTTGGAAGGAGCTTATTGAACAAGCCGAGATAGCTGAAAAATCAGCTAAAAAGTTTGAAACCCCCAAAAGCAGGTGGGGAATCAACAACAAAAGCTATGACACAGCTGAATCTTCTGATACATCAGCATTGGAAGTATATGGAGGATCTCGATCAAAGAAAGGTAACTTTAATAGGACTTCAGAGTATCATAGATAATACTCCTTTAAAGATGAGTATGTGGTGACACTTTTGGAGGAACTCGATCAAAGAAAGATAACTTTAACAGGACTTCAGAGTATCAGAGACAATACTCCTTTAAAGATGAGTATGTGGTGACACTTTTCCACTTGCTCAACAAAGACAACAAGCTCAAGTTGTCAGAGGCTAGACGCCCAGACGAAGTGGGACAAACGAACGATCCCAACTATTGTCTTTTTTATAGGATGGTTCATCATCCTACTTGCAGGTGCAATGTCCTTAAAGACAAAATCCAAGCACTAATCGAAGCAGGTGTTTTAACTCTGAAGTCAGAACATAAAAAGGCCACTGCCTAACTCCTATCTTGAAAGGGAGTATGGAGGTAGTCAACTCTACTTCCAAAGTCATGGGTCTTATCCCATCAACGGCTAAAACAATGGGACTCAAGCCAGTCCAAAGCTAAAGGCAAGTCTTGTAATGTCTCTCGCAGCAGATGACACCGCACCAGCAACTCCTCTCAATAACTCTGAAGAGGAGACAACTATCTCAATCGCTATTTGATAGCCGACGCCCAACGATGTCAGAAAACGCGCAGGGTGTTGGAATATATCATTTCACCAACCAAATGAGGACAACCTTTCGTAGTAGAGTCAGTCTATTCGAGTGGAGTTTATCGGCTAGCGAATCCAAAAGGTGACACGCTCCTGATGCCAATCAACGACAAGTGCAATCCATGATCACGTTAACACTATACCTCTGATCAAAAAAGTACTATACATGATCATGTTAACATTACACCTCTGATCATCAAGTCGGACTTGTCTACTGTTTCATCTCCTCAAGGAGTCCCTTCCCACAGGTGGAATCAATTTCAACCATCTTTGCATTCTTCTTTTGGCAAATCAATTCGGCTTCACGATGATATTGAATGAGTCGAATTCATCAAAGAACATTCGTGATGCATCCTTGCAGGAACTTTCTAATGTTTCCCATTCATGTTTAGATTCGATAATCAATTGCAACTAAAGTCTTAATTATGACGAACAAAAGTGAAACTCCACGAGGAATCTCGACTTACTAGATATATTTCCTGTGAAGTTTGTACTCCATATCTAGAACGAAGATCAGCTGAGAATCAGAGTCTTGATGAACAAAAGGAGCCGCTCCACGAGAAATGTCGATCTACCCGACAAATTTCCCATGAAGTTTAGACTTAACTCTTTAATCCCTAGTGAGATTTTAGAGGTCACCAATGGAATACAGAAATATTCACTTTATGTGACACGATCTAAAGCCTTCGATGAAGAAGGCTAGAGGAAAATATTGGCTTTTAAGCCCAATATAAAATTCTCAACAACTCATCATGCTGAGGGGAATAGCATGGCTAGCCCAACTCAAATGGTAGTTGGTAAAGGCATACTAAATCCGTTGATAGCTGAGGATTTGCTAAAAAATCTTACGGGACCTGATCCCGCCTTTTCCACCAAAGTCACCTACCAATTCCCATCCATGGAATGGTAAGACCACAAAAGACTGTATTGATTTTTTTAAAAACAGATCACAACTGTCATACTTAAAGCTCACGCCTCTGACAGTAAAACCTTTTGAGTATCCTGGCGGATCTTTCTAATATCCCTAGCAGAGCAAACTCTACCTGTCATTCTCTTCAATAGAATGACAGGTTCACTCAAATTGCTGTTATATTCAAACACCGCTAACAGTAAATTAATCCTTGTCAAGTTAACATCACACCTCTGACAAGTTACTTTGTAAATCCCCACGGAGTTCTCTGACATATAATTTTTCACGAGATTCATATTTCTCAGCTCCCCAGCAAATCTCTAGTAGACTCTCTTTAAAGTCTATTATTTCCCACTCAGTCCCCGATAGACTTTCTTAGTTGTCACGTTAACACTACTCTGACAATTTCTTCGAAAAATATCCAAAGGAGATATCAATTTCCCACGAAATTTATAATCAAATCCTATTTTCCCTATGGGGTTATCCCTTTTACCGTTATATCCAGCTTGTCACCTCTGAACGGTAGAAATTCTGAGCCTGGTAGTTTCTCAATCGGTTATGTCTATGATACCTCTGAACCTACAGATAACCAAGTCTCATATTCCAGTCCAGTAGGGACTACTCCTTTACCGTTATGTCTAGTTCGCCACCTCTGAACGGCAGGACTCTGAGTCTAGCAACTTCCAATCGGGCATGTTCAGTCAATCACCTCTGAACCGACAGATATCTAGATCTCTTCCCTTTTATGGTACTCTAACTGTCATGTCCAGTTCGTCACTCTGAACAGACGAGTCCATAGCTTTGTTCTCCTTCTCCCATCAGGGCCAAGAGTTCTTACTGTCATGTTAACATTAAACCTCTGAACAATAGATTGCGAATCTGAGGTCTCTTAGTTGGTCATGTCCAGTCAACCACCTCTAAACCAATAGGACCCCAGATCCAATCTATCTTTGCAGTCCTCTATGGGCTAGCTGCTAAGTTAATGCGACTACCTCTGATAGCGGATTCGGAGTTTAGTGTGTCTTAGTCTATCATGTCCAGTTTATCACCTCTGAATTGACGGGTCTCTAAAATCGGATTCACCTTTCTTTATCACCATGTCCAGATTATCACCTCTGAATGACAAAATTTCGAGCTTGGTGGCTTCTTAATCGGTCATGTCCAGTTCATCATCTCTGAACCGACAGATAGCCAAGTCTCCTCTTTTCGTTTACTTTATGTCCAGTTCGTGACCTCTGAACAGTAAACACTCCGAGTTGGGTAATTTCTAATCGGTTATGTCCAGTACATCACCTCTGAACCGATGAATACCCAATCTCACCTTTCTTTATCGTTATGTCCAATTCGTCACCTCTGAACGACAAGTCTTTGTGTCTGGTGATTCCTAATCAGTTATGTCCAGTTTACCACCTCTGAACTGACGGATACCCAGATCTAACTTTCCAGTCCGATAGGGACTTTTCTCACTGTTATGTTCAGTTTATCACCTCTGAACAGTGAACCCTCTTTTCTAGCGATTCCGAACCTATTATGTCCACATTACCTCTGAACAGACGGATTCCTAGATCTGCTTCCTTTTGTCCCCAGTGAGTTCATACTCAGACTGATTTTATCACGTTCTAAATAATTTTCAGTCACAATTCTAATTTCTTGGGGAATTCTAATTAGTAATGCTCTCCATCTGAATACCCGAAGCAATTCAAAATATTTCGAAATTCGAATCATCCCATTGCGAATTTATGAAAATTTGAAGGGGGTCTTGTTGACACTCAAAAAAAACCAAATCTCAGACAACTTTTTAACCGGTCTGAACGATGTCAACTTGTCGACATTTACAAAAGACAAGTTGCAGATAAGCTGACGACCAGTTTCTACCCATCCCTGAGAGACAAATCAGCGACTTGGGCTCTACTAATCCAGTGAAGCAGACAGTAAGCTAAGATTGCCTTTAAAGAGACCTAAGTAGGCCTAAGATGTTGAGTTAGCTTAACACTTAACATCGCATGAGCCCAAAGGGATAGCCTCGTCTGAGAGGTTAAGTTTGTCTAGCTTCGCATGAAGCTTTTTATAGCTCCAGAGAGCTAATTTATAGCTTCGCCGGAAGCTTTCTTGATAGCTTCTCATGAAGCTCTTCTTAGCTCCAAAAAGCTAACTTACAGTTTCATCTGAAGCTAATTCTAGCTTCGCCGGAAGCTAATTCTAGCTTCGCTGCAAGCTTTCTTGATAGCTTCTCATGAAGCTCTTCATAGTTGCAGAGAGCAACTTATAGCTTCGCTGGGAGCTTTCACCAGAAACTTCCCTTAGTTCCGCTACGAGCTTATTAGACTAGCCCCGCTGCGGGTCTTTTATGGTCATCTTTGATCAATCAAAATCTCCAGATGAGATCATTTCAAATTTGGCAGTTGCTTGCCGTCTATGGTTATCTCTTGACCAATCAAATCTCCGGATGAGATCATTTCAAAATTGGCAGTTACTTGCCATCTTTTATGGTCATCTTTGACCAATCAAATCTTCAAATGAGATCATTTTAAATTTGGCAGTTGCCTGCCATGATCTCTTGACTCTCCCAATCAGTTGAGAAGATCAGGGGAGATCTCTCAATTAACTGAAGAGGATCAAGGGAGGATCCCTTATTAAAAGGAGCTAATTAAGGAGAATTAATGGGTAGTTACACCCATGACCCCTTATTAAAAGGAGCCAATTAAGGAGAATTAATGGGAGTTACACCCATGATCCCTTATTAAGAGGAGACAATCAAGGGAATCATAACTCCCTATGAGCCTATAAATAGCCCACTAGTAGGCTAGGCTCACGGGCCGAGAGGAGATTAGAGATCTACTCTCTCACTTCCAAGGCTAAGCTCAAGGGCTTGAAAAGATTCAAGTTCAAGAGGCTTTTTGAAGAGCATAAGCCTCTTTGGTGGCTTCAAAGCATAAGCTAACAAGAGATCTACTCTCTTACTTTTAAGAATTCAGAGAATTACTTCTCTAATCCTACAAGGATAAATTCAGGGTGCTAATACCTTAAAATCTTCCTCCCTCTCAAGAAATTTTCGGAACCAGGCGAGAAGGAATTCCCAAGCGGAGGCAGTTCGAGAAGCAGCAAGAGGGCTTTATCGATCCTCTATTCTCCGATTCCTCGAACCAAGCGAGAAGGGAGTCCTATCAAGCGGCAGTCCGATCGCCTGACCGATCGCATCGTCAAAGGGATAAAGTGATCACGCGCTGATCAGATTCTTACCGGCACACTTTCCCAGAAATCTCAGAGTAGATTTGCCTATAATTTTCCTTTTTAATTACTTGTAATTTACCTCCTCGACATTTTTTTTGTAAGTTTTCCCCTTTGCAAAATTAATGGAAAACAGTTGTCAGCTACTTAGTTTCAGATTATCAGCTAGTATTGACATCAGCAGTTGTTGGATATATCAGTTACGATTACATGTTAAATTAATTAATTGCTTATTAATAAAAGACACCATAACCCGAGGACAGGGGTAATTGCCTGATGATGCATGTCGTATATTTTGGAAGGACCCTATCCATGAGAAATCAAGGTAGTACTGACTACCTACTTATTCAGTTGTCATTTGTCAGGGCTATGCCTGAATTACGACGCCATACTAGTTGTATTTTCGTGTGGGGCTGTAGTCTTCAGTGATTAGAGCCTTGCAGCTTGTCCTGATTCAGCGCCAGGGGTATTAAACTATGGTAACGGGCATGCACGGTATCCTTCCAAAACACATGCACTATATTGGCAGGTAGTTACAATAACGATAACTTTGCTTGATATGTGAAAAAACGGCTGTGGTATGGGACACAGTTAAATACTACATTAGTTAAGTTAATCATAATCAACCAGACTAGTGACATATGCTAGCTTATACATTTTGACATCAGTTGTTTGTTACAGTTGTAATAGTTGCCTTTTATATTCATACATGTTATTATTCAATTTTCTTCAGTTCTCTGTTTATCATATATTTAGTTATCTTCTGTCTGAGGATTATCTTAATATTATTCTGTGCACACTGTTTATATGCACGAGCACTTCCCTTTGCACACACACTCACTGGGTCACTTTCTGACGACCCTGAATTTGTACGTCCAGATATTGGATGCTATCTTATATTGTTCAGGTGTTCGATGAGACCGTATGCTTCACGAGGAGCTGGAGGTTCTCCCTATTTGATTCTGGTATTCTATCTTTCTTACCTTCCTGTTATTTCCTGATTCTCGATATATTAGATTCAGTTGTTATTTCAGTTCTTTTTTATATGATATTATACGTGGATGCCTATATGTGATATTGCAGTAATCATAATTCATTATAGTTAGGATTTATAATTTGTTTTGGGTTACTTAAGGCTTAACGCATATACGTGAGGTATTTTTCTTACCTATATGCGTCGCCGACTCTCGTTGCGTCTCCGCTTTAGCGTATTTTGGGAAGCGGGGCGTGACAGGGTCCCTTCGGCGGTAATCGACTATTTTTCTGGGGCCATGGCTTGTTGGTGAGGCTTTTTGAGGAGGGGTTTGATAGGGAAGAAATCTGAGCATTGGAACTCAGATCTCAATGAAAGCAACAAAAATGTCAGGGTAAATTCTCAGGGGGAATTTATCAACACTTTAATTTGTAACAAGGATTAGAAGAGAGTAACAATGATAACGCAAAGACACCAATTTTTATGTGGAAACCCAATTTAGGAAAACCCACAGGGAGGGAGAGAAAATTCACTATTTTCAGAAAGATGTAGTGAACTCAGTAGAGTTAAAACTCTGATCTAATCTCTAAATACAATGGCATAATGGTCTTGAGGTCTCTTCTCTGTAGTGGAAGGGAAGTCTTAGCTTTTGAAGATTTCTGGTTGTCTCTCTCCCTGCCCTATTCTACTCTCTTTCAGTGTATATACACCCGGGGAGGGTTCATTGGCAGTATGAGTCATGCGAATTTCAACAACTGTATGATCTGCATGTTGTGATTCTTCTATAATGGCTTGGATTCTGTCCTTGATGGTTGGAGCAATTTTTGCTACCTTCTGTAACAGTTTGCGTTGGAGTAGGGGTCGTTGCAATATTTGAAACGTGAGATGATCTGGAGGCGTAACATACTCCATAAATGTAGGCTGATATCAATGGAGTTGGTTATAGTAGCACCTTGCTCGGGACAGAAGAACTGGTCTCGGGGTAGTGATGTTCTCAGAAGGAGGAGTGTCCTCGAGGCAGCAGATTTCTCAAGAGGATGAGTGTCCTCGGGGCAGTTGACTCTTTGGAAGGAGGAATGTTCTTGGGAACCGCTGAGCGATCTTCCCAGGGAGAAGGTTTGCTTAGCGTACCCTATTATTAGTCTTCAGGAGCTTCTGATGATGAGGAACACGTGTCCTAATCTTCGTGTAGGTGAAAATTGACCAATACAGCGTATTGGGATTCAACCAAAAAATCAAAAATGAGAAGTGAGAAAACTCATTTTCCTATTTCCTTGCTTGTTTTGAATCGGAACACAGGAATGGGAAAACTCCATTTCCTTTTCCCTCTTACACATTTTCTTTTTTCTTTTACACTACCATTTTCCCATTTGCAGAGTGATACAGTTAATTTTGTGGGCATGTAAATCTGACTTGTATATTAAATATATAATTTAATATTAAAATATCAATTTATTACTATTTAATATTTAACTGACAAATTTATTATATATTTAATTCCTAATAGCATATTTATTTTAATAATATCACAATTATTTAAATCATCAAACAATTAATTTTTAGATCAACTGTTTTACTTACACTTCCACACTACTAACCAAACACCAAAAAATATAATATTTTTTTTTACTTACAGTTTTATATTACAGCTAAACACCAAAAAAACTTACTTGTACAAATATCTATTTCCAATTTACATTTTCAGTTTTCCATTCTCTTTTATAACCCCACACATTTTCCAGGCACTTGCAGTAAAATAGGCTCAGATCCATTGAATAATTATTGATTCCTTGATCTGTCGAGCAAGACCAAAAACACAACGCCACCGCAATGACCGATCCCTCGTCCTCTTCGTACGTGCCAATTGATAGCCCCCGTTGGTCGCAAATCCACGCAATCTCCGGTCCTTGCCTGCAAAATCCCGCCGAAAACGACAGTATGAAGACCCACAAAGAAAGTGTCCGCGCCCACGTCTCTCCCAATTCATGAAGTGGGGCCCACAGATCTGACGGTGCTGGGTCCCATACCTGGGTCAGATACCTGAGCTCCCCCTTGAGGTTCCTGTACGCCGCAAGTGGTGTTTCCCAGTAGTTCATTTTGCTCCGCATTTTGCTCACCGCGGTCACCGCGCGCGGAGAGCCACCGCTTGGCTGGACCCTGGGTCCCACCCGGCCCAGCCATCTGACGGCTCACCGCGCGCGGTGAAAACGCGGCGAGCAAAAAATTTTCGTTTCCCGGCGACACAGCAGAGCGGCATCCAATGAGTTCTCTCGCCACGTGCTCCTTAGGCCTGACCGTGAACCGTCGGTCTCCTGGAGAACGTGCAACTTTTTGTTTTTATATATCGAAAACCTTTGAAATATGTTGAAGTGACCCTAATATTTCAACTTTTGGCAAATAGAGCACAGAGAAACAACAAACTGATGTCAATAGTTAAAATGTGTTGAAGGATTATGTAAAAAATCTCTTCTTATACATGTAACATAACCCCAAGTCCGTTAGTTTCCACTTCAGTTAACCTCTCCATCTCTTCGTGCTCCCGCAATTCGAGTACGGACACAGTGACCGAGCAGGAGCGGCAGCGGCAGCGGCAGCGGCAGCGGCAGCGAGAACCCCACCCCCTACACTCACACACACACATTTTCTCTAAAAAAAATCAAAACCCTAGCCAATGGATTACGAGAGAATCGAAAAGCCCTCACCCCAGGTACCAAAGATAAATCTTCTCTTTTGCCACTAACCCCTTCTCTAATCTTATTCTCGCCAAGTTTGACGCATTGCTCTCGATTTCTCACAGGGCGGCGGTTTCTCCCCTCGCAAGCTCCGGGCCATGCTCTTAGGCGTCGAGAAGAAGAGGAAAGAGGAGGAAGAAGAGCTCGAATCTAGGTTCTCCTTGCCATTAGATCCAGGTCCCATCTCTTCACCTCTTTCTAATTCGCAATCTGTGATAAAAATCCCATTTTGTTTTCTCTTCCCGTCCGTTGAAATTTAGCTGGTATTGAGCAGGCGAGGGATCTGCTGATGAGTTCAAGGATGTGAACATGGTGAGCTCGGTTCAGGAGTGCTCGACCTCAGTGAAGAGCCATAACCACAATGCTGCTATTTCTAGGGTTAGATCTCTCGACGAGGACCCTTCCGGGTTTGAGTTTCACAAGGCGAGGACGGCGTTGATGTCGGGGTTCTCGAAACCGGCGCCTTCAAAGTGGGATGATGCGCAGAAGTGGATTGCGAGCCCCAACTCGAATAGGGTTAGTAAAGGGAAGAAGAGTGGGAGGCAGAGTGTGACTAAGGTTGTGATGGAGGCTGTGGAGGATGTGGATGCTCAAAGGACCGACTCGAGCGAAATCAAGAGGGAAATTGGAGGGGAGAAGGGGGATAAATGGGTGAGTGAGCCACATCCGGCAGTTGATTCGTGTGTTAAGTCTGCGCTGACTATGGAGAATTCGATTTCTCAATCTGCTGCACGTAAGGAAGCTTACAATTTGTACTATTTGTTTGTTCAGTTAGATGGTTTTGTTAAGTTTCAATTGCATATGCTTGCTTGATCACAAGATTGTTTTTCTCTTGTTCTAATTATCTTCACTGAGTTGCATCTTTTTTTTTTAAAATTATTTTCTGGAATTCAGAATGTATTTTGCATTTGGTTCTTCAGCTTATTTGTTCCTCAAAGATGAATGTGATGCCTACAGCACATCACAAATATTATCATCTTCCCTCTTCGCCGAGAATTCTTTATAGTTTATACAACTCCCCATTCCAAGGAATCTGGAGTAGCGATAATGGTTAACACATTAACTTCATTTCTGTAGTGCATTGCTCCACATTCATTTTAAAACTCTGCCAACGCTGCGCTTAATGTCTTAAACTTTCAATGCATGTCCAAGCCTGAATAAAGGAGGAGGTTGTGTTGGGTAGCTGTTACCCAGGATAGAACTTAGTTAGATCTCTACGAAATAAATTCTAAAGGCCATGAGATTAATGTGTATCAGAATTTGAGAGGGAAATATGTTAGAGAGTTGATCATTTCTCCCTCAATACTATTATTTATAGGCAATTACAAATGCAACTTATTATATAAGTAGAACTCCTAAAGATATAGAAACTCCTAATAAAATAAAGATTAAAATAAAGACTCCTAATAGGAAACTAACTAATCAAGAGTTTAACTCTCTCTATCAAGCCGAAGGATAGATATCTATCGTACCTAGCTTGTTACATGAGTGTCTAGGAGGATTAGGTTTTATATGCAAGCTCCTCATAAGACAAAGCGAATAAGTAGAAATTAACTTTCGAGAGACCACATCTCGAACAAAAATGACAGTTCACCTCTATGTGCTTGGTCCTCTCACGAAAAAAAGAATTGCTAGCTATGTAAATAACGACCTGGTTATCAAAGCACATGGGGATCAAACCAGCCACACTAAATCTAAGTTTCCATATGAGAGATTTTAGCCACACCATCTCACAAGTTGTATGAGCCATAACTCCAGACTCTCCTTCAGTACTGGAACGAGACACAATATCTATGCTTTTAATCCTCCAAGTAATCAGATTGCTTTCAACATACATGCAATAACCAGAAGGAGATTTTCTATCTCTTTTGTCGCTTGCATAATTTGAATATGAAAAAATCTTCAACCCACAGATGTCTATGCTTTTTATGCACTAAACCTTTACTTGGAGATCTTTTGATGTATGTCAAAATTCTTAAGGCGGCCTTCCAATAAGTCTCTGTAGGCTTGTGCATAAACTGACTCACTAATACAACAACAAAGGTAATATCTGGTTTTGTAACTGTGAGATAGATAAGTTTACTTACGAGCTGGGAGCACGAACATAGTGTCTGCCCTGCCGCTTCCATGTTAGACACGAATCCGACACGAATTCGTTGCGGACACGCGCAGAATCATGTCGATTTGTTTTAGACTGTGTCCGAGATTGACTCGTGATGGAAGCAGATCCGACGCGGTGAGAAGGTGGTGAGGATGCGACATGGAAGAATCTGAGAAAATATTTGTGTTATTTCCACTTTTGTTGGGTTCTGAAGACCGACGTTCTTGCCCTAGATCGAGAGAGGAAGGAGGAGGATTAAGTTGGGCTCGGGTCTCGACCCAACCCAAACTTAAGTTATAAGTTTCGGGTTCGAGTTTGAATCAAACTTATATTATTAAACCCAAACCCGAAGTAATTTTGTGTATTGAACTTGACGAGAATGGGTCTAACAGTAACATTTTAACCCAAACCCACTCGCAACTTAATGAAGTGAAGGGTTTTAAGTTTTCATTCTTTCTCCTCACTTTTGTTTCTCTTCCCCTTGTCTCTTCGTCTGCTTCTTCGCTACTCTATTGGTATTAATATAATGTATTGAAAATTGTCGAATCCCTTGCTGTGTCATGTCTTAGTTTTTCAAGATTTTCGTGTCGCTGTGTCTGTATCGTGTCGTGTTGTGTCACCGTGTCCGTGTCTGTGCAACCTAGCTACAAGTCTCCTATACTGAGACACATCATATAGGGGTCCAGTCTCATCCCACAAAACATCAATATTCGCAGGAGTATGCACTGACTTGCAACCAAGTAGTCCAGTCTTTTATAGTAGATCCAAAGTATACTTTTGTTGAGAAAGAACTACTCCATGTTTACAATGAGCAATTTCAATCCCAAAAAGTATCTTGGTATGCCCTTGCCTCGATCACAAACTTAGTCTTAAGATACTC
This sequence comes from Agave tequilana, assembly GCA_038442645.1. NCBI lineage: Eukaryota > Viridiplantae > Streptophyta > Magnoliopsida > Asparagales > Asparagaceae > Agave > Agave tequilana. The sequence continues at coordinate 19,462 of JAVJIF010022707.1, forward strand.
TTTAACTTTCTCAATACTATCAACATTACTAATGGGAATCAATAGTTATTATTTTTTTGTTTAGACTCTTTTCTATTTTTAAGTTAGGCTCACTTTTTTCCTCTTTATTTTAGTCTCATATCGATTATTATGGGAATTGGCTTTTGTATGAGGCCTATATAAGGCCAAAACTTGTAGTTATTTGGTAGTTCAATTAATTTAAAGAACCCCTAAATTTTGCATTGCAATTTTGCTTTGTGATTAAATCATGGCATGGTGATGTGCTAAGTGAGAGTGCGATTTCCTTGGTGTTGAAGCCTAAATCAAATCTTATCTCTCAAAATCCTAATTTCTTCTCTTTTTTCTTTTCCCCTTTTCGTTCTACATCAATTTGGTATCAGAGCTAAATTCCTGCTCGTCTTTCTCCCCCATCCAACAAAACCCTAGCCTCCACCATAAATTTTCAAAACCCTAATTCTCTGTCAACCTCTTTCTCTTCTCTTCTTTAGTTTAAAAAATCTGAAACCCTAGATCGGATTTACAAAAAAAATCAAAAGAAAAAAGGAAAAGAAAAGAACAGAAAAGAAAAAAGAATAAAAAAATTGTTCGACACTGTTCATCTTCCCCACGCCTCCAAGCCACCTCGCCGTCGCCTCCATTGCACGCCTCCTCTGACTTCACCGACGCACCCCACCGACGACCCTACGATGTCTTCATCACCGGAGCTTCACCTCGTCAAGTTCTCGCAGCTCTGACGTCCCGCCATCCTCATCTTCAACGTTATCTTCATTATCAGCTTCTTCCTCGTCTCCCACCACCGCCGATCTGATTGCAGGAGTTCCAACACTTCACCCGTCGTTGTCATCTTCATCACAGAGTCCACTAGATGTCGAGATCTCTTTATCGAAATCTCACCGTGGCATTAGATCTCACTGCCCTCCTCCCCCCGACGACGCCACAGTGACCTTGATCTTATGTCAGCACATCTCATCTCCTCGTCGTCTCCTTCAAAGAAACCATAACCAATTGCAGATCTCTACTCGCCACCTGTACATCTTCGTCTCACCGTCATCACCATTGCATCACACCACCCACCGTTACCGGAGCCCTTACCACCATCTTCCCCGTCGCTGTCTTCTCCATGTTGATGCCAGGATCTCAACCATAGCATCGGGTGAGAGAGAAGAAAGGAGTAGTGGGTTTGGGTTTCAAAAATTTGGGATTAAGTTAAACTTGTTATCAAACGGGTTTATTTTTTAACTGGGTTTCAATTGGGTTCAATCCAATCAAACCTGACATGTACCCGATCCATTCAGCCAACCGAGTCAGCCCGATTCGACTCGAGTCAACTCAGCTAATCACACAGTAACAACACAATGAGCCAGTTCAGCAAGTCAACTCAGTAGGCTTGGCTGAGTCAAGACTGGGCCAACTTTGTCTCATTCGTAGCAGTGTACAATGACAGTTCATAGGCCGTTTTAGGCCCGTTCAGAGTCTGATTTGAATTCCGTCTGAAGCGTTAGATTTGCAGCTGATTCCCAGAGATATTGGAAAAATTTTGTAGCTTTTGGCAACAAATCCTACTTCTATAAGCCCTTGTTTGGGCCACGACTCAGTATCGGTGCTTTTTCAAACGCCTTTGGGTACTTTCTAAACTCATCTCTCACTATTGTGATGTTTGCATATCTCTTGTGTCTTTGTGGTGATTGTGAGTTATATTTGTTGCTGTTAATTGCCTTTTATTAATGCTTGTTGCATATTCACTTTAAGAATTATTTTCAACATCATCATTTTAGAAGTCGTTAGGAAATTTGTGATTGATCATATAGTGCACGTATCTAATGAAACTTAGGAAACTATTTTGCATCCATGTGATTGCATGATTGCATAGTGCATGCTCTTTCGTAGTGGTAAAATCTATTCCCTGATTACTAGATATGGAGTCCAAATTAGACCTAATACTTAAAGAGCTTCAAGACTTAGGGTTGAAGGGTTAGAAAATAAAAATAAAGAGAACTCAAGAGATGACACTCAAGATAGGGGAGAGGAGAACACCAATAGGGATGGAGAAGATGACATAATCCGTAGGATTAAGATATATCTTCTCACATTTGGCGGTATCCTTGATCTGAAGATTTTTAGTCATTGGATGATAGACTTGGATTACTACTTTGATTGATATACGTTCATAAAGGAGAGTAAGGTTTAATTTGCTAGGATGAGACTTTGAAAATCAGCTAGGATTTATTGGACTTCGGTAGTGAGTACATTAGGCGTGGAACTTTCGTAGAATTTTGAGAGAAAATGAAGCATAATTTTAAGGAGAAATACCTTCCTGATTCCTATAAACAGCGCCTCTTAGACAAGCTTCACATCCTTCGCCAGGGTAGCAGGTCAGTTCAGGATTACACTATCAAATTTGACGACCTAACTCTACGTTGTGAGATGCGAGAAGATTCCTACCAAGCTGATATCTAAGTACCGTTCGGGATTGAGGTCAGACATTCAGCGAGCAATGTTGATTCACTCCCACATGATAGAGACCATTGAGTAGGCAAGCCATTTAGCTCAAGACAGAGAAATCTTTCTAGGTTTTCTTCAGAGCATAGGGTCATATTCCTAAAGCCGGCGAGTAATCTAGCCCAAACACTCACACAACTATATACCCTAGCAAGTCTATGATATGTGAGTCTTCTAGGAATGCCAAGGGTAATCAATATTTTAAGTGTCAAGGGTATGGTCATGTTGCTGCACAATGTTCCTCTACAAACCTTCTAATGAAGGAAGCCGATGATGATGAGATCAAGACAGTCGTTTATGAACCAACTGGCGGCGCGACTAATTCTGATGATGTTAGGATTTTTAGCATCTAGTTGGGTATCATTAGGTGTTCACATACAGCTGTTAGTAATGAGGATTGGCGTAGATCTAGTGTATTCCACACTTTATATTACACATGAGTGAAGAATTATAAATTGATAATAGATGAGGGTAGTTGAACGAACATCATTGCCAAGAAAACTTTTGAGAATATGGGTCTCAAGGCTGAACCACATTCTCACCCAGTGTTCTAAATATCCCCGATATAACATCGATATTGCGTTTACGGCACCTAGCCGCAATGATTTGGCACATCCAAACCGATATAGCGATTTTCACCCAAAATCGCCGATAAATCGGCATGGACCCGATATATCGGCCGCAATTTCGGCGATTTTGGACCTGATATAGCGTTTTACACTTAATATCTAGGTTAGGTATTTGGGTAATTCGAGCGATGTGGCATTGTGGCATTTGTGAAGATTCTACACTTGGATAGTGATTATACATTATAAGCTTAATGTAAGTTATCGAGTTAAGTATATGTTAAACATATAAGTATGATGTTTTATGTAGCTTTATATAATTTATGAATATATTGTCTTATTGAGATGCAATTTAAGACAAGAAGATATGTATATTTACAGTCGATTTTGACATCCGATTTTTGAAAATATCCCCGATGTCCCCGATATATCCCCATCCCCGATAAATTTTCCCAGCCGATATAGCCGCTGTGGCCGCCATTTAGAACATTATTCTCACTCATACAACGTGAATTGGGTTGATAAGACTGCTTAATCTATTACCCAGAATTGTCAGGTCCTTATCCACATGTCTAGTTACAAAGATCATGTTTGGTGTGATGTTTTAGACATAGGGGCTGTTTGGTTAGAGGTGGAAGTGAGAAAGTGGGAGGCCTCATTTTTCACTTCGTTGTTCATCCAAACACCAGAAAAAGAAAAATGGAAAAACCCCTTTTCCTTTTCTCTTTTCTTTTTTACATAATTATATTCTCACTTTCAGGGTGCTACAATTAATTTGTGGTCATATAAATCTCATTGGTAGTAAGTTGTAGCTCAAAATAGTTAATTTTGGGCTCATATAAATCTCACTTGCAGTCTAATTACAGTCTAATTTTTCATAATTGGTATTTATTTTAATATTAATTTGTGGTCAACTTTTTCACTTTCACTTTCACATTACCATCCAAACACTGAAAAAGACATTAATTTTCCCAATTACACTTCCCAACTACCATACAAATCCCAAAAAAGAAACAAAAACTCTTATTTTTCAAAAGAAAAAAAATCCTACTTTATCCTTCCTCACTTCCACCCACTTTTGGGCATCCAAACAACCTTGTAGACGCTACACATTTTATTAGGTAGGCCTTGGTTGTATGACTTGGATGTAACCAGTCTAAGTAGGTCTAACACTTATGAATTTAAATTTAACGGAAAGAAAATAGCGTTGGAACCTATCAAACTCAAATTGAATGTAGGGAATAACAAAAAGGGAACAGTCACCGTCAAGAACAACAAGACACCATGTTACTTAGTGACTAGATCTCATTTTTCTTCTGAGTCTCCTATTGATAGTCTACTCCTAGGTCTAGGAATTCCCTCGGCCTTCTCTCTCTTCCCCTAGGTATCTCACCAATTGTCACTATTGAGCCATTTGCATTATATTTGCATGAGTTGCATGATCATAATACAAAGCAAATAACAATCAATAGTTATAACTGTCAATCTGCCGCAGAGTCTCCCAAGTGATTATAAGACCTCGTAATAAGTGATGAGGTGCTGATTACCACTAGGAGCTTTGAAAAAGCTCCATACTCGATGCAGGGTTCTATTCAAGGTTTTTGAGGAGGTTTGGTTCTAGCGCTTACGAGCTTGATATTCTCTGTGATCTTGGGATCAGCCCGGTGTTCAGTGTCAAGGACCTGACTTGTTATCATACTTCCACGGGACCACAACAATTTCAGTTCGTCTATTGCAGCCACCACTGTTGAGAAGACCCGCCACTGGGGAGTTTGTACAGTCCTTGATTCGATTTCATCATCCATGTCGCTGTCATTCGCCATTGGCGAATATTTCGAAGTCGAGGAGAATTGATGGGAATCAATTGTTATTATTTTTTGTTTAGGCTCTTTGTTATTTATTTTTAGGCTAGGTTCATTTTTCTCTTTATTTTAGTCCCATATCAGTTATTATGAGAGTCGGCTTTTGTATGAGGCCTATATAAGGTCAATACCTGCAGTTATTTGGTAGTTCAGTTGATTAAGAAAATCTTAAATTTTGCATTGCAATTTTGTTTTGTGATTGAATCTTGGCATGGTGATGTGCTGAGTGGGAGATCGATCTTCTTGGTGTTGAAGCCTAAATCGAATCTTATCCCCGAAAACTCTAATTTCTTTTCTCTTTCTTCTTTCTCCCTTCCCGTTCTACATCAATCACTCTTAGTCAGTAGAATGTCATTAACATAAACAATAAGAATCACAGTACCACAAAAGTCCTGCGAACTTATATGGAAAGATCTCTTGAAATCCTACTTCAGCAGTGATATGGCTGAACTTAACAACTAGTCTAGTGGTCTTTGCTTTAGACCATTTTTGACTTTTTGAGCTTGCACACCATATCTCCCCCTGAGCAAGAGGTTGTTCAAGTCGTTCTTCATAGCCAGCTGAAACACCGGCCATTGGTGGTTGACAATTAGAGAAAATAAGTTAGAAATGGAGTTGAGACTAGCCACAAGAGGGAAGGTGTAACACCCCATCCTCGGTATACGTACACAGTTATATGTCCTGATTTTTGGAGCGTATCTTTATTTTATTTTCTGTTAATTAAATTCTTACTCATATATCAGTGCTGCATGATTTGACCTTTTTGGTAATCAGATTTGACCGATTTCAGTTTCAAATATTATTTTTTTATATACTCTTGATTTTTCATGATTTTCTGGAATTTTTCAGAATTTAATTGTAAAATCTTCAAAACCGGTGTCGACCAGTGTCGCTGACCGACTTCGGATTTTTAATTTACAAACGGAGTCGAAAAACTAGAAACGGCTTTCACAGTATTTCTTAAAATCATGTTTTCTATCTAAATGAATTTTTTTAAGAATTTTCAGATTTTATCAAAAATCCAGCCTATCCGGTGTAGACACCGTTCACAGTGGATTCCAGGATTTTTTTTGAAAATGAAATTGAATTTCTGAAAACCGATTTCACTAAAAATCTTAAAATAATATTTATTATTTTTCAGAATTTTTGGGAGACTTTTTGAGATACTTCAATTTTTGGACTTTTCCGGAGTTTTCGGTATTTTCCCAGATACTGGGAATTTATCCAAATATTCCACTTTTCTCTTTTCCCATTTTCTCTCTCCTTCCTCAAACGCAAGTTTCGCCAACTGGATTTTTCATTTAATGCAGAGATCCTCTCCTTGCTGCATTTAATGCACTGCTAATCAATTCCAATCAAGTCATTATGACTTTTGTCCTTTCGGTCAAACGCCAAATTCGCATTTCCCTGGGGCGGCTTTAATTCCCGCGTTTGGCCCATTTTGGCCTAAACGCGAGAATGAGGGCTGCGTTTGGAGTGGGAGACGCAACTTTTGTCATGTGCGTTTCCTTTGTTTTGTAAGGTGAGGCAATATTATATTATTTTCTCTTCCCTTTATATATAACCACCCCACCTTTCCTTCTTCCTCTCTCTTCACTTTTCTCTTCTTCTTCCTTGTTTCCTGCAGCCACCAACAGAGAGCAAGGAAAACAGCCCCTTGCTCCCTTTAGCCACCCATTCCTCCACCATTTCCCTTCATTTTCACCACAAATTCCACCCTCATTCTCTCCTTCATCTCCTCCTCCATTTCCAACAACTACACCATCTTCTTCAACCTCTTTTCACCAAGAAACATCAAAGAAACCCATCCTCTCCATCAACTTCACCACCATCTCCACCACCACCTGCACCACCGTAGCCACCACCAAGCATACCATCTTCACCTCCTCGTCATCCTCTTTCCGATGAACTATAGATTCGTCCCCCGTAACATCGTTTGCAAAATCCCATTTTGTCAATTGAACTATACTTGCACCTTCAACCTCTCTCCTTCCCTTTTAAGGCCGGCCACCTCCTTTGGATTGGGGGCCGTGCTCCTCGTCACCATCAGCAAGAGTCTAGGGCCGGTACCCTCCTTTTGGATTGGGGCCGAGCTTTTCTTCGTCGGCAATATCGCCGTAGATTATTCCGGTAATCGTTCGCGATTATTCCGGTAATCGTTTTGGTGATATGTGACGACAACTTTGACAAAGGACTCATCCTCACTTGGTGTTTTTCTCCCGGGGCGTCGGACGCATCAAAGGGACATTTTTAGGCGAGTAACTCTACTCGCCAAGACATGGATGACTATCTTCATACTTGTAATTTTTATCAATAAACGCAACCCTCAAAAGTCAGGTTCTGCACTCTGTTTGCACTCTGTTAGTCGACTTGACCCAGTCATTAGTCGACTTGAACCCTTTATTAGTCGACTACTCCTTTACCTCAAGTCGACTAGCTTATTTGAAACGCGCCCTTTTTCTGAAAACGCGACCTTATTAGTCGACTATCTTTTTCCCTAGTCGACTAACTTTTTCCTGAAGACGCGGCTCTCTGAGACGCGGCCTTATTAGTCGATTACCCATTTTTCCCTAGTCGACTAACTTTTTCCTGAAGACGCGGCTCTCCGAGACGCGGCCTTATTAGTCGACTATCTTTTTCCCCTAGTCGACTAACTTCTTCCTGAAGACGCGGCCCTATGTGACGCGGCCTTATTAGTCGACTTGGCCTTCCTCTATAGTCGACTAACCCTTCATAAGTCGACTACTTGCTTCTCCCTAGTCGACTAAGTTTGGCTGCCTGCTGTGGTTAATCATTTCCTTGAATATGGACCTTATCCTCGGGACTTGTATTATATATATTGTTATTACATGACTTGTCACTTGACGAATATCTCCTCTTGTCATGCTATCTCTTGACACCAGGCATGACACACTTGACTCTTTTAATTATCACGATAACGGGAATGGTAACCGGGCATCTTGTTTTACAAACTTGAATTACGTGATAGTACACATTGTACTCCTGATACTCCTGTCTTCATAATATTCCGGACTTGCTCCTGTTCATTCCCGAAATCGGATAATTACCTAAATAACTCATAAAATGAGACAACTTACATCGGGTCGGGGGGAAACATGCGGCTATCAACATATGTTCGTGTTTACAGTGGTTTTAGGTATGTTGTGCAACTACATTTTCCGGTTTGACTTGAGGGCCTCCAGGCAACCGAGGGGAGCGCTGGCTCCCTCCTTCTTGATACCATCTTGACAGGGCATCCTATAAGACCCTACTATACGCCTTGCGGCAGGTTCCGTCCACCAGCAATGGAACAATCCTGGGCCGTGGTCCCGGGTATGCACGGGACCCACTGTAAACATTGTTCGTTGATACCCCTGCTAGTTTCCAATAACAACCTTGCTTACTCGGATGTGGATCTATGAGTGCCGGGACGCTAGTTCACATAGCTAGACATCAGAGTAAGACAAGTAATAATAATAAAAGACGTCAACTGTGGATCCATTTGATGCGCTTGGATTACGGTGACATGAGATAAAGGTATATAGATGAGGGTTTCCTTGTTTGGATTATTCCCTTGAGGTACTAGTCTCATGAGGTCGTAGCCTAAGCTAGTGCAATGTCTCCCAACTTTAACTCGTTATGCTTCCTTTACTTGCTGACTGATTATTCATAATACTACATCAACTCTCCTACTCATATCTCTTATGCCACTCGGCTGTTACCTGATTATTTGTTTGGGAGGTCCTGACTCCCTTGAATCTGTATGTTCAGGTTCTGAAGCGTGGATTGAAGTGGAGCCCTCCACTGAAGATCAAGCCTATTTCTCGGAGCAAGCTGATTTGTCCTAGCTCCTTCTGATCCTGATCCTTCTGCTAGCTCGGGGATCTTCTTCTTCAGCCCGTGAGCATCTTTTGTTGTACAAATTATAATTTTACTTTTGTATCTGGCTGTGATATAATGTACATGTATCAGTATATCACGCTCTGTGATGACTTTGTAATCTTTATGTTGGAATGTATATTGCCACGTGCTTCCGTACTCTTTTACTTGCATGTATTGTTGCTTAGCGTATATACGTGAGGGTACTTTCGACCTGCGTATGTACGTCGCAGTAACGTCTCCGTACCCTCCGGATCGGGGCGTTACAGAAGGTCTTCAGATAATTCACTCCATAAGTCTTGAGTAAAATCTTGAGCAACTAAATGAGTCTTGTATTTGTCCACCGTATTATTTGAATGATACTTGATAGTAAATATCCAACGGTAACTGACTACAAACAGTTTAAATGAAGTAGGCACAACGTCTCAAGTTTGACATAAGATGAGAGCATCCATTTTGTCATTCGTGGCCTACTTTCACTCCGAGTATATGAAAGCTTCCTGATAAAATTTAAGTACAGAAACATAACACACAAATAAGGCGAATTAAACAAGATAGTGGGGTAAGATGATTTTAGAAAATAAAATTAGAAATAGGATGCTGAGTATTAGATCTTTGACCTTTTTGTTGTGCAATAAGATCCAAGTCTGAAGAGGCATAAGTATCCATCTCAATAGTAGACAGTGGAGGAGCAGTAGGCAAAGATGGTAAATGAGGAGAATTATGATCAATAACTGTAGATTTTGGATCAGCAGGGAGTGAAGTGTACATCACATTCTTGAGACGTCTGGTAAACACGTGCAATGATTTAGGTACTGTTTGTTTTTTTTTCTAAATCTCCAAGCTAGACATAAGTTGAGGTATATGAGAAGCAGTAGGAGAAAATACGAAATTGACTCAAAGAATGTCACATTAGCAGAAATATAAAACATACAGTGTACAAGATCAAAACATTTATAGTATTTTCGAGTTCGTGAATAGCTAATAAAAAACACATTTTATAGCTCTAGGTTTTAACATATCCAGTACAGGTTGAAGATTTTGAACAAAACAAGTAGAACCATACGCACGAGGAATAATAGAAAGGGTTAGTTTCTGTGGATACAGACAAGAAAAAGGAATTTTATCATAAAGTATAAATGTGGGCATTCTATTTATTAAATGACAAGCTTAAAGAATAGCTTTAGCGCAAAAGTTTTGGTACATGCATGTGCACTAATAAAATGCAACCTACATCTAAAAATTCAGTTTTCTTTCTGCTACCACATTCTACTATGAAGTGTGTGAATAAGTAATTTGGTGTAAAATATCATGAGATGCACAGAATGAGAAACTTGTTTTTGAGTATACTTGAGAGCATTATTAGTATGCAAAACACATAGTAGTAGAACTGGGTGTTTATTTTGTTGATAATTTCTTTGATTTCATTAGGAACTTGAGTCATTTCTTTCTGCAAATATACCCAAGACATCCTAAAATAACCATCCACAAAAACTAGATAGATATAGAAGTAACGTTACACGGTTCTCAGACGTGAGAGTGGAAGAACTACTATTGTTATTGACACGATTATGTAGGAAGTATGGTGATGCTTTCCTAACTGATAAGACTTACATTCTAAAGTAGTGAGAAAAGATTCGATAGGTAGTACTTGACGTAACTTTTATAAGGAAGGATGCCCCAAACCTATGCTGCCTTGTAGTGGAATATTTAGCAGATAAATCAGAGTGGAAAGTACTATCATCCAAGTAATAGAGACCGCCATATACACGACTTGAGCCAATCCTCATCTCAATCTGCAAATCTTGAAACGCACAATAGGAAGGGTAAAAAATTGCACAATAATGATTTTGTGTAGTAATTTTGCTGATAAATAGTAGACCACCAGGAAATTTAAGAACAAATAAGACATCATTTAGTGACAAAGAAGTAGTATGAATAACTCTTTTTCCATGAATAGTGAAAGTACCATCAGTAATATTAACAGGAGGAATATTATCTAAAAAGGAAAGAGAATAGATTTTTTTTATGCCAAGCAATAAATGCGCTTGTACATGAAGTAGACCCATGCATGGTAGTATTAGCTGACTGAGATGCTCTAGCAGTTTGTAGCTGAAGAAAACACTCAGTCTAATTGAGAGATTTGCACTGTAGAAGTAAGAGCAACAGTTGTAGTAGATGTAGAATCAGCAACCTAAGTTATCTAGGTTTACTAAACTTGTCCCAACACTTACTTGACATATGATTGTTTCTACAAAGTGAATACTGATCCTTATCTCCGCGTCCGTGTCCTCCCCCTCAATTGTGACCACGATCACGTCCGCCACCTCTACGACAACATCCATCTACCATAGTAGAACTCTCAACATTAGAAGATACACTAGGAGAAGAATCACCTTCCATAGAAACATAATGAATTCGAGATAGGGTGGCAGAGAAAGAACTCTATTTCTACCAATAATCTTTCCTCAAACTTGGTTGCTCAAGGAAGTATCCAGTTCCGAAAAAACTTAGCCACTACTAACTCATCACGATACCGTTGAAGCACCTTTAAATCTAGTATAGGGCTGATAGAAATTCAACTCATCAAGAGTCCCTTTTAACTTAGATAGTAATCAGACACATAGTGACCATCCTATCGTAGTGAGAATAATTCTCATGCATATCAGCAACACGAGAAATATTCTGTTCGTTGAAATACATCTCCTTTAAGGTATCCTATATTTCTTTGGTAGTTTTCAGAAACATGACACTTGCACTGACCTCATTCATACTATTGAGTAGCTATATCATTACGCTATAGTCACTGACCACCCAATCACCATAGGTACTAGTGTTTTTTTGTTGGAGGATCCTCTGTAAAATGCTTCAGCTTCTTCTGTGAATCGATAAAAAGACGGATCAAGTGGGTCCACAGAAGGCAGTTAGTACCATTGAATTTTACGATCGTAGCAAAGAACTGTTTGAAGTTATAGAATCAAAGATATGCTTGATGTCTTTAGAAGACATAATAGCTAGTAGTTAGATAAACATGAGCAAGTAAGTAGATAGAAAGCAGTACCACAGACAATGTCAACAAGGAGTCAAGGACGTTCAAGTAAGGCAGTAGATAGCAATAGAGAATAAATGGCCTCGATAATATCTGTAGGAGCATCAAGAGGTCATCAACATGCATGGAGGAGTAGGAGGGACCTCAACGAGGTCGCGATCATGTAGCAGGGCCTCGATGAGGTCACATAGGCAGGCAAGAGATATATTCGGGTGGTAACGCAGGCAAGAAAAGAAATGGGTTGGTGTTCGGGTGACGGCAAAGATAGGAGAAGGGCTAGGGTTAGTTTTTTAAAATTTACTGTTCACACAAATAATGCTGCCACTGTATTGTTCACGTGAACAATAACTCTTTTTTTTTGTAGATCTTGGGATGGGTGGTGGCTAGGGTTAGGGTTTATTCTTTAATACCATATGATAATTTGAGAGGAAAAGATTTGAGAGAGTTGATGACCTCCCTCAGTACTACTATTTATAGGCAATTACAAATACAACTCATATTATGAGTAGGACTTCTAAAGATATAGAAACTCCTAATAAAATAAAGACTCCAAATAGAAAACTGACTAATCAAGAGTTTAATAATGTGCATGAGAGAAAGAGAAGAAAACAGCAGGTACCTACATGCCTAATTGGCCATCAAGGTTTTATGATAGTGGTCCCTCTTGCTTATAGTTATTACCAGAAATTTGGCATCCACTCACAGTAGGTTGATGTCTGGCTGAAAGCAAATCATAAAACATTTGCCTGATTCAGTGGAGATTTCTTGACTTGAGACGTGCTTCTTAGCTAATCACATTTTCAAGGGAAAAGGCCGTTTGTTTATTGGGACTATGATTTTTGCGCTCTTTCAGTTCATTCATTTTGTGGATACCCTAATTTGAGTTATGTTGATAGGCATCTTCATTCTTCAATGCTCATTATGATGTTGTTTGCTTTGGATATAAATTTATAATGACTATACAGTCTTCCTAACTATTTGGGTGGTTCAGCGAATCAGCGCCTGTTAAGATATATGAAAACTAAGGTTATACGTGACCACCATGTTAAAAAGGAAACCATGACTTGACTTGATCGAACACCAGCCCGTGGTCCTATCTTCTTCATACATTACAGAAAGAAGTAATTTAAGCGGTAGTAGTTGTTTTTTATACTAGTTCCCGAATCCCATCACTATAGTTGTATAAATAGTGGACAAGTTTTAGATGAAGCATTATTATGTTTCTTTTTGCATGGGATTAAGGCAAATAAGCCCTGTAGTACTTTACTGTTATAGCTAATGATCATTTTACCTCTCTCATTACAATTATTCCACTCTACTATAATTGTTTAAGTTTCTTATCTATATGTAATTCGAGTGCAGTTAATCTTAGTCAACATGATTCATCCACGACAGCTCAAAGCTCAACAATTTTCATCTCTCCCCCATCAACAGTCAATTCTGTGTCCATGAGAGATATGGGCACAGAGATGACTCCTATTGCTAGTCAAGAACCTTCTAGGACGGGAACTCCTATAAGAGCAACGACACCAATACGCAGCCCATCTTCTTCTCAACCAACAACACCACGAAGGGGTGCAATTGGTTCAGTCTCTACTGAGTCAGCTAACCGCCATGTAGCTAAGGAAAGAGAGTTATCTGAAAAAGAATTACAAATGAAAACTAGAAGAGAGATAATGATGCTTGGCACGCAACTAGGTAAGACGAATATTGCTGCATGGGCAAGCAAGGAGCATGAAGAAAAGAATGCACCTTCTGCATTTTACGCTGTGCCAGACCAACCAGGTAAAGATGTTATTCAAATCCGTGCAGCAGCCTGGGAGGAGGCAGAGAAAGCCAAATACTTGGCCAGGTAATGTGACTGATTTAGTATGCCTATTAAACAACAGTATCCATCTTGAAACATATGCAGATAGTACGCTCTTAGTATTAAGTGATATCTTATTAACTTTCCTTTTAATATGAAGTTAATCAGGGTATTAATCATTTTTCAGGTTTAAGGAAGAAGAGATCAAAATCCAAGCATGGGAAAATCATCAGAAAGCAAAAAGTGAAGCTGAAATGAGGAAAATTGAGGTAATGTGATACTTTACTGAAAAATCATATTTTACTGAAACCTTAGCTTCTTATTGGGCCTGTTTGGTTAAGGGTGGAAGTGAGGAATTGAGGAAGTAGTAATAATTCCCTTTGGAACTTGTGAATTGGTTAGTAAGTTTTCCGGTGTTTGGATGTTGTTGGGAAGTGTGGTTTGGAAAATGTTTTGTCTTTTCCGGTGTTTGGATGGTAATGTGAAAGTGAAAGTGGAAAAGTTGACCACAAAGTTGACCGTAAAATAATATTAAAAATAAAAATTAATTAAGAAAAATAAAAAATAGACTATAATTAGAATGCAAGTGAGATTTACATGGTCAAAAAATTAACTGTTTTGTACTACAATTTATTACAAATGTGATTTACATGACCACAAAATTAACTGTAGCACTCTGGAAGTGAGAAAATGGTTGTGTAAAAGAGAAAAGATAAAAGGAAAAGAGGTTTCTTATTTTCCTTTTCCGGTGTTTGGATAGATAGGGAAGTGAGCAATTATACTTCCCTATTTTCTTACTTCCGCCCACTTCCTTACAACCAAACAGCCCCATTGAGAAAGCAAAATGTTCAGTTCTAGGAATGAGAGGGGCAACCCTTTCAAATGAAGCAGTAAAACAGTGAGGCTGAAAGTGAAAGACACATTGAAAATTGTGATCTATTGACTCAAAAGCAGCTTTCTGATTGGGTGTTATGAGCAGGACATGCACTTCTTTAATGGTTCCACTCTAATAAAAGAAATGTTATTGTTTGGACAACAAAAGTTATAAAGAATAGAATATGATAAACTAAGATGGAGTACATCTTTATTGATACTTCAAAAGAGTTATAAAATACAATTACATAGAATCTTAAGCGTTTTATCTTATATAGACCTATACAAAACTAAATCATACTAAAAGTATGACTCTCAATATTACTTGACTCTAAGATATCAAATACTATTAGGACACTAACCAAATAACTCTGCAAATTAACTAACTACTTCTATGTTTAACATCCCCTCTCAAACTCACGATAATATGACATTGAGAACAATGGTGAAACTACTGTTGGTTCCCGCTATCGAACTGCTAAAATGCAAACCAAACCAAGACGAATACGAACTGAACCAAAAATAGAACCGAGCCAAAGGAAACCAAATCAGAGCGGAAGTAGGGCCAAACTTTAGTCATAATTCCTTCCATCTTGGGATCTCCAACAATAATTCTTCTTATCCTCTCTTGGGATCACAGACTACAATTTCTTGATTCTTCCTTGGGATCCTTATCCTCCCTTGTGATCACAAACTAGAGTACTCATCCTTCCTTGGGATCTTGGGAACCCTTTTCAAAATCCTTTTCAAAAACTAATCTTTGGCTCATGTCAGAATTTCTCTACTCTTGCAAGTAGATATGTTTACCCAATTCATGATGCGCTTGTTAGTGGTTAATAGGTTATACTTTTGACGAATTTCTTAGTTTTTTGATACTTGGGGCCGGGCCTTGGCAAACCCCCCTTGGGGTCAGAACATGTGGGTTATATTTATATGTCAGAATATTGTGAACAGAAAGAAGACTGTGAACTATTTTGGTTTAACTAAACAAATTTCAAAGAACTTAGTCTGCTTAGAATGTGTACTGAGTCTCTCCATGATGATTTGTGATGAGAGAGTCATGAAATCAACAGGAATGAGGAAGTCTGAAGAAAAAGGAAACCAATGAGTTCAGGGGTTTATTGAGGTGTAAAGAGATCAATGCCCATGGTTCTAGTCAAGCTTAACTTTGACAGGAGGCTTATTTGAAACTTATCTTGTATAATGAAATGCAAGTCATTAGAAATGCTTTTATTATTAGGTCCGGTCAGTTTCACTACTTCTGAGTGGAAGAAGATATACTAATAAGTCCTTAGAAATGCTGTTGTTATCAGGTCCAATCAGTTTCACTACTTTTGAAAATGAGAAGATTTGCTAGAAAAATGGGCTCAGTTTATATGTCCATTCTAGAAAATTTCCAATTAAACATGTGGAACTGTGCTTTTATGATAGCATTTCACAAATGACCACAAAGTGCTACTGTAAGGATGTTATCACATGTTTCCTTTTTGGCCTCATGAATGCTTACAGTTCCCACCATTGGCATAGACAGAATTTTCCCTATGCTTTCTTCCATTATTATAAAGCTCGCTGCCCGTGTTGACAAAAGGAAAATAAGATGGACCAAAAGAGGTTACTTGGTGGTAACTCGTTTGAAAGGCATCCATGACATGGGATGAAGAGACTAGGTTATCAACTGAAGTTCTGTTTTGAGAAATATTAGGTTAATTTATTTGATGAAAATACTACTTATTGTAGAAATATTTATGACTGAATTCATAAACAATGAAAAGACAATAATATCAATGATGTGTCATATTTTTATTATTTGCAATACTAGCTAAAATCTCACTTTTTTTTAATTCTCATGCTCATTGGCTCCAGGTTGAAGTTGAAAGGATGAAGGCACATGCACATGATAAGCTCATGAGCAAGCTAACAGCTATGAGGCATAAAGTCGAAGAAAAGCGTGCAGCAGCCGAAGCCAAAAGAAACCAACAAGCTTCAAAAACAGCCCAGCAAGTGGATTATATCAGAAGAACTGGTCGAATTCCATCCTCATTTTTTTGTTGGGGCTGTTGCTTCTAGTTATGTCTCACCATGGCAGCTGTCACTTGGTGTGTCTTTTAACTTTCTGCTTTATCAGCACTGCACCTGAACTTTTTAGATCACGGGTCGTACATATTGTATTTGTTATCACTTGTGTATGTCAACTAGTGAACATCAATGGAAGCATGTTAAGTTTTACAGCCCAGTTTAATAATGAAGTGTTATTTCTGTCAGAAATAAAAGTATATAGGTCGTCCTTTTTCATTTCGTTAAAGACCACTCTTTCTCTCATCAATATGGGTTTTCATGTGAAAACTACAACAGACACATAAACATCCAATACTTTGGTGTTTTGTAGTATTGGTGTCAAATTATATTATTCTTGATTTTGCAGAGAACTGCTTGTGTATTCAGTTTGTTCTGCTGATGATATTTTAACTGGTATTACTTAGAGCTCTTCATGTATTTAGATAAAATTTTCAAAGCAGTTATTGAATCCTTGTGATACTTAATCTAGGGTTCCTTAGTTTCTCTTTTATGGAATTTATTTTCTTCTTATTCATGGTTTCAATGAAAATGCTATCAATACGGTCGAACATTCATTTTTCACCAAAGAAAATCTTCTTTCAATCTCAATTTTTTTGAGTTTCCTGAATAAAAGAAGAATTAAATAGTAGATGATACATATTTTGTTTCAATGACTACTTCCCCTTTCAAGTAGTTAGTACTGGGATAGACCGTTAGAACCCACATATTTAAAAGGAGCGGATATTGACACTTAACAAATTAATTAACACACTCATCAAATTATTACAAGAGTAGTGCCATTATTTTTTTTGACACTTTTACCTTTTAGAAAAGGTCCAAAATGCCCCTCTTTTTCTTCCTCCAGTTTGCCATATCTGATCGAGCCTCCCTCTTTCTGCGGCGACCGCCGGCCCACCCACACACGCCCACCCACACGCGCGCGCGCACGTGATCGCCTCCCTGCTTCCCCAAAGAACCTTCTGTCAAGAACATTGAGAGTATTTCCTGCACTGTCTGAACTCTCAAACTGCACAAAGATCCTTACAGCTTCGTCTGAAGGGAAGTTTGGTTCAGTGATCTCAAAGATTAGGACACCGGGTGACCACATCATGTTGGCTATACTCTGAAGCAACCTCATTTGCCCGTTCGTCATCTACCTCCCCAAGCCAACTTACACAAAGAATTTAAATATAATAGGTGAAAAATAATTAAGAATCTTTCTACTTGCCAAAAAACCTTCTTAACCCTGACTATTACTTTTACAGCAGCGATCAAGAACCAACACAAAAAAGATTTAATGTTATTGCCAAGGCAGACAGAGACAGCTCAATTAAGTATTTAGTTATTTCCTTGCAGGAGCCTTATGAACAAGAAATCAAAATTTTGCCAAATAGCCAAACATATTTTTGGAAGGCTTGGATGATGGTGAGATTTTGTTGCGTATCAAGTATGAAATAAGTGCTTATTTCCAGTTTCTCACTCCCAATATTCCTAATCTTCAGTCATCATTGTAATTCTTTGGATGCAGTCCAAAGAATACCGCCGCGGGGGTGGGTGGGGGGGGGGGGGGGGGCAACGGCTGCGGGGGGACGACTTGGTGTCTTTATCAATTTTGTGGGTGTCATAATATGATGAGTGTATTAATCAATTTGGTGGGTGCCAATATCCGCTCTTATATTTAAATGGAAGGCAACATATTATAATCCAAAGTGACTGATAATTTGGAGAAGGAAAATTATCTATGTATTATTGTATGTTCTTTCACCAAAGATTACATCAATTTATATAGAAGTGGAGAGAAGAATATAAGGAAAGTATACATGTCTATAGAAGTGGAGAGAAAAATATAAAGAAAGTATACATGTCGAAATACAACGTATCACATGTTATACACATGTCTAAACATAATGTATCACATATATCACATATCTGTTAACACTCCCCTCAAACTCACGGTGGATCAAGCACCTAGAGTTTGGAAATACGCTCATTGATCGTCTCTCATCGACGGTGGGAATGGTGAAGTCATCGCTCGTCGAATAGCTCTTGTCGGCAGCGGGAATGATGTAGTCATCGCTCGTTGATCGTCTCTCGTCGAAAGCAGGAATGGCGGGCAAAATCAGCCACGTAAGGCAGAGGCGATCACTAATGACGTGTGCATAAAGAGGACAGAGGTAGAAGGGCTCACGAGAACTCGACTACATGAATTCTACAGTAAGGTGGCAGAGGCAGCGCTGGAGCAAGATGCTGTCCATGTCGACAATAGCAGAAAATGAAGAGATAGTCGGATGCAAATGTGGCCCGACGCTAGGCACACGGTATGCGAGCATGGCCCAGCGCATACTTGTTGATAGCGTAGAACGACGATAAGCAGAGGAATGACTCTGATACCATAATAATTTGGAGAAGCGAAAATTTCTGTGTATTATTGTATATTCTTTCACTGGGGATTATATCAATATATATAGAAGTAGAGAGAAGAATATAAGAAAAATATACATGTCTAAATATAATGTATCACATGTCTATGCACATGTCTAGATACAACGTATCACATGTCTGTTAAGAGTGACCATTTATTTAACAAATGGTTGTTTTTGTTAGCACAAGAAGAACTAGAAATATGAGGAGGAGGAGCAAGGAGCAAGAACACAAAAATTTCTTTTCTATCAAACTCTTGCTCTCTCATTTCATTCAAGGATGACAACACTATTTATAGACTCCTAATAACTCTTGAGATTCCACACACATTGGAATTCCACACACAATGACTCTTAAACTTCCTCACAATGACTCTTGGTAATTACAAACTACATAATGCATTTGTCCTCTCATCTCCTTAATTAATATTGTATTGGGAACTCCAAGGGACTTTGTTTGAGTTTATCTTTCAACAAATTCCTCCCTTAAACTCAAACATTTTTCATCCTTCATTCCAATCATCTTCTTGCAATTTTCGAATAGCGCTGTTGGTAGCGGCTTTGTAAAGATATCTGCCACTTGATCACGACTCGCAACGTGACTCAGTCGCACTTTACCTTTCTTCACATGTTCCCGTATGAAATGGAAACGAACATCTATATGTTTACTCCTTTCATGGTGCACCGGATTCTTTGCCAACTCAATTGCTGATTTGTTGTCAACTCGTATTTCGGTCGCTTCGTTTTGCTGGAGTTTTAGCTCACATAGCAAATTTCTCAGCCAGATTGCGTGACACACGCACCATGATGCTGCCACATATTCTGCTTCGCATGTTGATAAGGTTACTATTGGCTGCTTCTTTGAGACCCATGTGAAAGCTGTGTCTCCCATATAAAACACATATCCCGATGTGCTTTTTCGATCATCTATATCTCCGCACCAATCACTGTCGGAGTAACCCACCAGTTTGTATTCATGTGTCTCCGAGTAGAATAACCCGAGTGATACAGTTCCTCGAATGTATTGAAGAATCCTCTTGATAGCCTTCAAATGTGAGTATTTCGGTTCCTCCATGAACCGACTCACTATCCCGACACTATATGCAATGTCAGGCCTTGTGCATGTGAGATACCGTAGGCTCTCAACTAAGCTCCGGTATTTGTTTGCATCCACTCGATCTCCTTCATCAAATTTTGAGAGTTTCGCACCAAGTTCCATCGGTGTTGCTACCGGGTTGCAATCTTCCATCTTGTTTTTCTTCAAAATGTCTTTTGCATACGCCTTTTGGGACACAAATATTCCCGATTTTCCTTGCTTAACCTCAAGACCAAGAAAATACTTCATCAGCCCCAAATCTGTCATCTCGAACTCCCGAGTCATCGCTTCTTTGAAGTCTTTTATCATCTCCTCATTATTCCCCATGAATATGAGATCATCAACATAAAGAGCAACAAACAGCAAGTTACCTTTTTTCTTCTTCACGTATAATGCATGCTCATGAGGACATTGCATGAACCTGCTCCCTTTGAGATAGGTGTCGATTCGGGTATTCCATGCTCGCGGCGCTTGCTTCAGCCCATATAGCGCCTTCTTTAACTTCAACACTTTTTTCTCCTTCCCGGCTTTCATGTATCCAGGAGGTTGCTCCACATATACTTCTTCTTCAAGCACACCATTTAAAAATGCTGACTTCACATCCATTTGATAGATTGGCCACTTGAATTGTGCTGCTTGGGATATAAGAAGCCGAATTGTCTCCATCCTCGCGACTGGAGCAAAGACTTCATCATAATCAATCCCAGCCTTTTGTCTATAGCCTTTTGCTACTAGACGTACCTTGTATCTTTCTATCTCACCTTGGGCATTCATCTTTTTCTTATACACCCATTTTACTCCTATGGGTTGATGTCCTTTCGGCAGCTCCACCAACTCCCAAGTTTCATTTCTTTCAATAGCACTTATTTCTTCATCCATCGCGGCTTGCCATTTCTTATCTCTCACTGCTTCTTCAAAAGTGATATTCTCAGCATCCGCTAGAAGACATACCAAGTGTACTTCGCTTGTTGTCTCGTATAGATCTTGCAAGCTTCGCATCTTCGGTTGTCTTGGTTCTTCTTCATCATCAGATGTCGGAGGGCTTGTCTGTTTGATTATCGGTGCAGAGGTTGATTCTTCTATTTCTTCCTCCTGCGTCACCTCTTTTTTTTGTTCCAATCCCATGCGCTTTCTTCATTCACTTGCACATCTCGGCTTACAACCACCTTTTCTTCGATCGGGTCGAATAACTTGAAAGCTTTTGTCTTCTCGTCATACCCGATGAACACGTACTTCTTACTCTTGTCATCTAACTTGGTTCTTCTTTGATCCGATACGTGCGCATAGGCCACACTACCGAATACTCTCAAATGTGATACGGTTGGTTTTCGTCCGCTCCAAGCTTCCTGGGGTGTTTGATCTCCCATCTTCGCATGTGGGCACCGATTTTGCACATACACAGCACATTGCACCTCTTCTGCCCAAAATTCTTTTGGCATGTTTTTGCTCTTCAACATCGACCGAACCATATCAAGAATAGTCCGGTTTTTCCTCTCGGCCACACCATTTTGCTGAGGTGAGTATGGTGCAGTCAAGAATCTTTTGATTCCTTGTTCCTCGCAGTAGCTTTTGAAAGAAGTTGACATGTACTCTCCGCCTCTGTCCGATCGTAAGGCCTTGATATAAAGACCAGTTGTCTTCTCTACTTGCATCTTGAATTTCTTGAACACCTCGAGTACCTCGGACTTTTCTTTCATGAAGTAAACCCAAGTCTTCCTTGTGTAGTCGTCAATAAAGGTGATAAAGTACCTCTTCTTACTGAATGACTTAGGTGTGATCGGGCCACATATATCGGTATGTACCAACTCGAGAGAACTCCTTGCACGATATTCCGCCCTTTTCTGAAAAGTGTTCCTTGTTTGCTTGCCAAGTACACACCCTTCGCAAAATTTCTTGGTGTAGTCCATATCTGGTAACCCGTGGACCATATGCTTCTTTGCTAATTCTGTTAGGCCGCCATAATGTAAGTGTCCGAACCGCAAGTGCCACAACGAGACTTTGTCATCCATGTTGACTTGCAAGCACCTTTCTCGCACACTTCTCAAGTTGAGTTTGAACATCCGATTCTTGGCCATCTCCACTCGTGCAAGTAACCGGCCTCCTTTGTCTTTCAAGTGTAACATTCGATCTTTCATGAAGATCGAATATCCCTTCTCTAATAGTTGGCCCATGCTAAGGAGATTACTTTTCATGTCAGGCACATAGTAGACATCCTCAATTGTCCCTTCTTTGCCATCCTTTTGAGAAAAGCGTATTTTTCCTCGGCCTTTGACTTAAACCTTCGACGCATCTCCAAATGACACGTGCCCATCTTCTATCTCTTGGATCTCCATAAAGAGATGTTTGTGCCCACTCATGTGATTGCTAGCGCCTGTATCGAGATACCAGACCGAGTCGCTATCAGGAATAATGTCTTTATAGGCCATCATGAGAACACCATCGTCTCTTATCTTCTCTTCCGTGACTAGTTTCGCATTTTCTTCTATCTTTTTGTCAGAGTAGCACTCTTTTGCGTAGTGTCCATATTTGCCGCATTTGTAGCACTGGACATTTTGACGATTTGACCGGCCGCCTCTACCACGACCGCGTCCTTGACCACGCCAATTTTGTTGGCTTGGCTGGTCCTTTTCTTTCGAGTTGTCTCCGCGTCCGCAGCCTCTACCGTGACCACGACCTCCACGGTCGCGTCCTCGACCACACCAGTTTTGCTGGGCATACATCGTCTTGTCCTCCTTGATAGTTGCCTTAGATTGTAAGGCCTCTTCGAGCAGATCTTGTTTCTTCTTCTTCCGTTGCTCATGCGCCCGAGAGAACCGGCGAGATCATCTATGGTCATCTCCTCCAGATTCTTCGACTCCTCAATTGCGCATACAACATTTTTGAAATTCTCGGTCAATGACCGCAGAATCTTCTCCACGACCCTTGAATCGGTTATGGTTTCTCCATTGCGTTTGAGTTGATTTACCACCGTTTGTACACGCGTGATGTAGTCAGATACTCCTTCTGACTCCTTCATTTTCATGGCCTCCAATTCACCTCGTAGAGTTTGAAGCCGCACTTGTTTAATACGGTCGGCGCCTTTGAAGACTTTTTGCAAAATCTCCCATGCCTCCTTCGAAGTTGCCGCACTAGCAATCTTCTCGAACCCCGACTCATCTACCGCTTGGAATAAGAAGTAGAGAGCGGTCTTGTCTTTCGTGCGCGTTTCTTTCAACGCCTTTAACTGATTCGGCGTCATGTTATCAGTAGTAGCCGGCTCTGTGTAGCCGTTCTCAACTACTTCCCACGCGTCTTGTGCACCAAGCAACACCCGCATCTGAATGCTCCAATTGTCATAGTTCGTCTTTGTGAGGCGTGGTAGCGGCATCTGCCCCAGCGGTGTAGGCTTTTGTCCCAGCGGTGTACTCCCGGAATTTGCCATGGCTGTCACCGACGGTCTTCACCTTCAGCACTTGTCTTCGCTTTCGGTACTTAGTTTCGCCTTCGCACTTAACTTCGCCTTCGGCAACTTGTCTTCGCCTTTGCCTTTAGCACTTGTACTCGCCTTCGCCTTCAGCACTTGTACGAAGTGGTAGGGGCGGTCTTCTCTAAGCTTCAAGCTTCAAGCTTCACCTTACTTCAAGCTTCAAGCTTCACAATGGGAATCACCTCCCAAAGAAGCTTCAAGCTTCACCTTGCTCTGATACCAATTTGTTAGCACAAGAAGAACTAGAAATATGAGGAGGAGGAGCAAGGAGTAAGAACACAAAAATTTCTTTTCTATCAAACTCTTGCTCTCTCATTTCATTCAAGGATGACAACACTATTTATAGACTCCTAATGACTCTTGAGATTCCACACACATTGGAATTCCACATACAATGACTCTTAAACTTCCTCACAATGACTCTTGGTAATTACAAACTACATAATGCATTTGTCCTCTCATCTCCTTAATTAATATTGTATTGGGAACTCTAAGGGACTTTGTTTGAGTTTATCTTTCAACAGTTTTCATAAGAAGCTGATCAAAATACCAGGCGAGCACCATCGACATATTACTGGAATGAATCTGTGAGTGACCACACCGACAACATGATTATCATGCACGAAAAACATTCTCCAGTTTCTTGGCACCTTTCTGACCTCCCTTTGGGTCATGTCTTGCCATCCTTTTGAACTTGGATTCTTTTACTGCCCATATTTGCGAGTAATCTGCACATTTGTTTACTTGGAGTAATATGCCCTATTCAATTTGAAACCATTTCAGAAATCAAGTAGAGCCCATGAACATTGTCTTTCTCAGCATACACTCCATCAGCAGAAGGCATTCCCTGTGCTTCAGAGCAGAAACCACAAAGACAAGACATATTTGATAGTTAATTATTGTGACATTTTCTCTAAGATCTTCCCCCCAAAAATCCTCAAAGGCTTGTTTATAAACCATAAGATTCTGTAAACTCCACATACATAGGTCTGTAATTGATTAAAATTTATCTGTTAGTATAACTCTTTGTTCTGTGGACTTTGAGCTTTGGTGAAGAACAGAAGGCTTATACTATATAGAAATATTTGTCTAATTAGCTGGATGGCTGTCAACAGGCTGGGTGTGCATAACCAGAGGCGGATCTACATAGAGCCCAGTGTGGGCAGGCACTCCCATTGGATTCTATAATGTGAATTAACTTCTTTACATAATATTTTTAGTTTAAAAGTCTAATACTTATAAGTATTAATATATTTGATACCTACTTCATGTTGTACGGTTTTGTAATAAATTACTAGAGGGCATGAGTTTAAGTCTTCGTCTATGTCTTTTCCCCCCCTTTTTACTTTAGTTTACTGCGTCTACACTGAAGTTTTACTTTAATCTTCTATTTTTTTTTCGCCCACACTGAAATAATTTTCTGCGTCCGCCAGTGTGCATAACTGATGTAAAACCACCTGGATTGTAATCACCTTCAAATCGTAACCAAAATTTAAATTGAGGATAGGATAAGATTTTGGGTTTCCACCCCTTACACGGGCTTCTCACCCTAAACTCGAGAGCAAAAGAGACTCAAGAATTACTCAGATAGTTTGTGAAAAAGTTTTGATCATTCATTAATTTCAACAAAATAGTCTAGGGGGCCTTATATAGGCTTTACAAAAGAGAACTACTGGGAAATAACCGATGTGGTACTAAACGCCCACAAAGGAATACAAATAAAGCTAAAACACCTACTCAAATAAAGCTGAAACAAAATACTAAATCCCCTGAATAAGCTAAGGCATGAAAAGATAAAGAACTGCGTGATGTCCTCATCAATTCCTTCGGGGTGGGAGAAACTCGACCCTGTCGAGTGAGGACTATCCTCACGAAGTATCTCAATCGGGCCAAGGTGGTGGTCGTGGCAGCAGCATGGGTACATCATGTCGAGACCATGGTGGCGGAGGAGCTGGTCTCCCTGACAGATCGGTTGTAGAAGATAGTAGCACAATCAAGGCACCGAGAGTAGAGCGAGGCGCATCATCCTGGCTGAAGACGGAGCTGATACCAGGATCCCACGGGCTATCCAACTCGTAAGCAATGTACGCAATCCTCTTAAGAGTCATTTCGAAATCTTTACGCCAAGCGTGCAACTTTCTCGTGGCCTCAGAGTGACTCGTAACCATCACCCTATCATCAACTGTAAATTCCTACAAAATACTATATGGGTATGCAGCAAATTTGTAGGTGTTATTGCAAATTGCTATCAGCCTAGTGATATCATCAATATGTGCAACAGGCAGATGCAAAACAGTAGGTATTCTAAGCATAGCTCCTAACGATGGGAAAACGAGGGATATCATGTGCTTAGAAGGACACACATCTAACAATGGAGGTACCCGGGACTCGGGCACAAACTCTAAACAACCCGAAAAAGAGGTATTAGAAACCATTTGCTGGACCTTGGTAAGAAATTCAGGTGACTCCCTAAAAGATGAATTGATAGGAATAACCATAAAACTAGGTTCAACACAAGGAGACTCGAATGGCTTATTAGTCACAGTGGGTATATTAGGTTCAACTGTCTCGTCCACGTCATCATTGGCACTATCAGAAGACATGTTAATTTCCTCAATAATCTGTGTGACAGAATCAATTGTTATGTCTTCAATTATATTAACAGTTTTAGAAGAAACTTGGTCATCCTTAACAGCCTTCGAATCGTCAATTTCATTAGTGGGCACAGTTCTAACATGTTGACTTTCCGAGGGGCATTGATAATTATAATGTCCATAGCCCTTACATTTAGAACATCTGACCTTGGCATTGACTAGCGTTTTGAAAGTCAAGTCCAATTTTAAAGCAACACCAAAGACATCTTCAACAGTGTCTAAGTCATAGGGGCCAGTAATCATAACACGTTTTATTTTAGGCCGTAAACCCCAAATAAACCTAGTCAGAGTCTCAGAAGGGTGCTCTCTCACTTCACTACGATGGGTTAAGTACTTAAATATGGTAATGTACTCATGAACGGACATATGACCCTGATGGAGATTGTGTAGCTGGTCTAAGTGGGAGTCCCTATAATGCTGATTAGTCATGATGACTCAAGCAAGCAAGCAGATGCAGTGGAGAGCCCTAAAGTCAATTAAACTAAATGTATGCACTAAACAAAAAATTTCCCTAAAGTTTAAGCTTTAAATGTAAATAAAAATGCATTCCTAAAATGATGAAAAGATGCAACCACTAGATCGAAGCAAATAGCATTTCTACCAACAAATTATAGCAATCCGTATAGTAGTTGCAAGTAATCAACAGTTAATGAATTAGG
Source organism: Agave tequilana (assembly GCA_038442645.1). NCBI lineage: Eukaryota > Viridiplantae > Streptophyta > Magnoliopsida > Asparagales > Asparagaceae > Agave > Agave tequilana. The sequence continues at coordinate 46,347 of JAVJIF010022707.1, forward strand.
TCAAGTTGTGATATCACCTGAGGTGGAGTCGTTCACGCCCAATCGCAAAATTCTCGAAGATTCCTCAGAGAAATACTCACACTGAAGAGTTGAGATCGCCCACAAGACTCTTGGGTAGTGGTGATAAGAAGTAGAAGCTGGATGCCTCGAGAATGGCGCAAATCGGGTCCGAATCAGGGCAGATACAAGCTGTGAACTGTGGTGCGCTGATCTACTGAGTTGAATCTGGAAGACGATCGAAGCTTGAACCAGATTGTGACTGCTGTAGGAGCATAGTACTGGTTGTCACGAATCCACTGCTTCGAGAACGGATCAATTCGGACTTGAAACGAGTCCTGAACGGCCGTCAGAAGCGATGCTGCGATTCTGGACTGAGTCAGGACGAACTGGATCTGGACTGAGTCAACTCAGTGAGTTAACCCGGTTGCTGATGTTAGCAGTGACGTCACTTAAGTGGATCGGGTAGGAGTCGGGTTCGAATCACCCAACCCGACAAATTCTGGACCCGCGACCCGCTACTATTCCCTTTAAAGCCCTGAACGGGTTTTGACTGGGTCGGGTTTGGTTTGGATCCGGCCCAACCAACTTATGGGTTCGAATCCAAACCCACTTAATAGTTTGGGCTGGGTTAAGGTCAAACCCAACACCCAATTTCCTCCTTCGTTCTCGGGCGCGGCTAGGGCAGAACTTCCCTCCTCCGTTCTCGGGCGCAGCTAGGGCAAAGATGGAGCGGGAACTGCGACGACGACGGCGACTCTGATCAAGGGCGGATGGCGGTGGCGATGGCGGTGATCTTGGTGGAGCTCGGGTGGGATCGGTCGGAGGAGATGGCGACGACTGAGGAAGATAGCGGATCTCCGATGAGTCCTTGGAAGGTCCGGTGAAGGGGAATGATGATGGCGATGCTCCGACGAAGCTTCAAAGAGGGCGGCAAGTCGTGGATGGCCTCGGCGATGGCGACTGCAGTTGCGGCGAAGATGGCAGAGATCGGAGGAGAGAGGGGCGTGGATCTGGTGATCCGATCTCTCAGGCGGCTTGAGAAGCCCTCAACGGCGGCGGAAAACAGGGCGGTGGAGGGTGGCGGCGGGAATTGATGAACTGGGAGAGAAGATGAACAGTGGGGATTTGAAATTATCAGGGAATTTCGATGAGAATTCTCACTGTTTTTTTTTTTTTTTGAAACAGTGTAATCTTTTTTTTTTTTGAATGAATCTGGAATATAGATCTAGGGTTTTGAAAACTGGAAGAAAATTGAGAAAAGACAATATTTTTGAAGGGGATTGAAAACCAGTGCTCTGATACCAAAATGATGTAAAACCACCTAGATCGTAATCACCTTCAAATCGTAACCAAAATTTAAATTGAGGATAGGATAAGATTTTGGGTTTCCACTCCTTACACGGGCTTCTCACCCTAAACTCGAGAGCAAAAGAGACTCAAGAATTACTCAGATAGTTTGTGGAAAAGTTTTGATCATTCATTAATTTCAACAAAACAGTCTAGGGGGCCTTATATAGGTTTTACAAAAGAGAACTACTGGGAAATAACCGATGTGGTACTAAACGCCCACAAAGGAACACAAATAAAGCTAAAACACCTACTCAAATAAAGCTGAAACAAAATACTAAATCTCCTGAATAAGCTAAGGTATGAAAAGATAAAGAACTGCGTGATGTCCTCATCAATAACCCAGCTTGTGGGCTCGCGTGTATTTATATATTTCCTTTGTCCAGTTCAACTTCAATTCCATAATTGGCCTCCAGGACCTGAGCTTGCGGCTGTGTTATGTTTATGTTTTGTCCAAATAGCTGGCTTCTAGGTCCAGGCATGACTTGGTAATTAGGAGCTGGGTCAGCTAGACTTTGAGGGTTATTCTAATTCTTTTGGTGTTCTTTATAACAAGAAGAACTTGAAACGCAAAAAGTCTGTAAGGCTTCAGCCGAGGAATGTTTGTCCTTGTGGGGTTCTGGGGTCTATTCAATCTTCATGAAAGAGATTTTGGATTTGATTCTTTTAATTGCCTGCTTTAAATCAGATGCTAAAGATTGTAAAACTCGAATACTTGGGCTTCTTTTTGTTGGAAGCAAAACTGTCAGATATACTGTAGTAGAGCTTGGACTGTCTGCTGACTTTATTTGGAGCACATGATGAGGACAGTGATGCTTCATGCACCTTCTACGAGGTATGAACTCCTTGTCCTGCATGGCACTGTACATGATTTTGCCCTTCTCACTGTTACTCTCCTGTGTTTATGTACTCTCATGCTTTGAGCCTTTCCTTGATACTGGCATAAAAATAATCAAAACAAATATTTTAATGTGATTGTTGAATTGTTCAATTGCAATAATAGACAGTGTCATTTTGCAGTTTCCAAATTGTGCCATTGGTTGACCATGTGATCTTTCATTTTGTTTAGTTGTCTACATACAGCTTTAGTTTTTAAATTTAAGTGGTTCCCCATCCCTGATATGGAACTGAGAAAACTGAGTTTTCTGGAGGTTGTGCACTTGAAATCGAACGTTTTCTTTGTGTTAACCTTGTCTGCATGGTGTTGGCTGCAAGTCTAGTAACTTAAGCTTTCAGATCAAAGTGGCTTGTAAATTCTTTCTGATCTTTTACATCCGAAAACATATAATCATAAACAGTCAAAAAGACCATATGGATGAGTTCTATACAACAACACAAAACATATTATGGATTTAAACATCCGATAACTAGTCAACAAGGAGACAAGAGGCTGGATGCATGGGTAATGCTCGACTACTAGGAATGATGAAATGATAGCTAACCTGAGTTACAGTCTATGATATGGATGCCACTATCTAATCAAGGTTATTATGTTAATGTTCAGTTGTGTTAACACAATAATTGATGTAGCTACACCTCCCAAGCTGTCTGTCTTCGTTCTGTCTCTATGCAGAACTAACTAAATTATCCTCTTATTCGTGAGCTTTCGTACTTGAATTCTTCGGAATCTGGCTCATTACCAAAAGAACAAAATTTTGAAATGAATGAGAAACTGATGCAGAGTTGATGGGGGCATCGCGCCATTTGAGCGAGTCTACGCTAGAAGATGTCGTGCTGCATTCCTTTGGTTCTAGTTTAGTGGTATGCATTTTTGCTTTATTTTATTTTGATTTTAGTTTTTTTTTCTTCTGAAATTTAGTACCACTTCGGTTGTATTCTGAGAAATAAATTTTGTAAAGCCTATAAATAGACCTCAAGACCTCTTTAATGAAAGATTGAAAAATAAATTCAAAGTTTTCGATTAAAATTCTTGTGATAAGAGTTCTTGTGATTTTGAGATTGGTGTAAAGGGTGTGAGATCAATTTTGCGCAAGGGATGTGAAGCGCAAAACTATTCAGGTTCTTTTTTTTTTTTTCCCAAACCCTAGTTTTCCTTCTCTAGTTGAATTAAAGGCGATTGTTGTCCCCATGTTTTACATCTTTTTGGTATTAGGGCTCTAGGTTTTCAATCTCCTTCAAAAAAATTCGGATTCATTCTCCAAAGAAAACCTCTAGATCTGATTCTGTAAAAAAATCGTAGCTCTCTCTTTTCCCGAAACCTTAACTCGTTTCTCCAAACCCTAACTTGCTGCAAAAAAGAAAATATTGTTCATCGAAAATCCGCAATATTCCCAACTCTCACTTTTCATCTTCTTCCCCTTTGCACAAAATCATAACCCTAGTTCCAACCTGCTGCCACCTTCCCGCCGCCTCCCTCTTCGACAACACTGCCAGGTCTCTGCGCCTCTGCCCTCACCAGGCAACCATGACGTTGACTGGATGTCACTGCCGCCCCCAACTCCCACAGTACCCACCCTCTCTCCTCCTCACCTGTCCTCGCGCCATCTTCACTTCGCCGTTGTTGTCCTCGCCAGCAGCGCTGCCACCTTTAGATCCAGATCTACACCCCTAGATCTTGTCGTCATTGCTACAATCCTCGACATCACATCGACGCTGACCTCAGTCACCGCGTTGACTGCATCATCGACGTCGACTTGATCAACATCCTCGTTGTATCCTTCATTGCCAGAACTCCTCTTCCATCCTCCAACCTCGATAACAAAATCCCGTCCCCACTTCTTCTTTGCCACTGACAATAGACCTGACATTGAACCCAGGGCTGTCATCAGCCTCCAACGCCACCAAAGTCTCGCCGCCTATCATCACTCGTTGTTGAACACTCGCGAGCCCTCGCCCTCATTACTAGGTTCACCAACAACGAGCCAGGTTTACAGTCGATAATCAGATTTGTAACCCTACATCAGATCCGATTCGATTCGCAACCCGATCTGACCCCGTTTATTTCAGAAGCAGACCCGACCCACTTCGACTGCAATCCAATCCAACATCAATAGAACCCGACCCACTTGCAGACCCAGATCCATCTCTGCTCGAGCAGAGTCGAGTTGACTCAGTCCTGACTCAGTACCGACTCAGACCCAACTCAGTGGGATTGGTTTAGAAGCCGTTTGAAGCCTGTTTCAAGCCTAATTCGAGCTGTTTTTGAAGTTGTCTTCTTCTAGTCACGTTGCGCTGTTCCATAACTTTTGTGCAAGATTTTCAATCATTAGTTATGGAGAATCATGTAAAGACTCTTACAAGACTTATGTTTGAGCGTGAACTACTCACCTCCTCAGGTGATATCGTAATTTGATCTAATTTTTTAATTGTTTATTTTTTGCAAATTCTAAGAAAGTAAGAATTGTGCATTTATTTGTAGTTTATCATGCATGATTATTAATATTTATTGGTCTCATTTGTCTCTTGCTTAACATCATCATTTAGTGTAACCCCGATCCTTGATGTACATATCACAGTATCAATACTCAATACGGTGTACAAAGTTGATTTGACCTTCCTGTAGTCAGATTGAGCCAGTTTCAGTTTTAGATATTAGTTTTTAATATTTTAGATTTTTTCAGAAATTTTTAGAATTTTTCTGAATTATTTTGAAAAATCTCCGAATTCGGTGTCGACCAATACCGACTATTGGCTCTAGGATTTTTCATTCAATTTTTCATTTACAATTGGAGTTTAATTTTGAGAATCTGCATCCAAATTAATCTTAAAAATCATATTTTCTCCTTTCAGACATTTTTAGAGATTTTTGTGAATTAGTCCAAAAATCTGGCCAAACAGGTGTCACCCGTATTATCGGTTGGTTTCAGAATTTTAATTTGTAAACTGGATAAGATTTCTAGAATCTGACTTCATATTACTCCTCAACATAATATTTCCTATTTCACGTAATTTTTGGGAACCGTTCGGAGCTGGTCAAAATTTGACCAACTAAAATAATATTAATTAAATAGTATTCAATTTCTTTGTTTTCCTATTTTCTTTTATTTCTTCTTTTCAAAGTTTCCCCCACCGCCTTTCTCTAACTGACATTAACTTTTCTTAAATCTCCCCCTCTCTCACTTTGATCGCCTCTCACTCTCACTATCCCTTTCTCCTTAACTCACTGATACACAGGACACTGTATTTCACCTCCTCTCACTCTCATTATCCTCTCTCATTCTCACTATCCCTTTCTCCATAACTCATCAATACACAATACACTGTATCTAAATATTCGGATATCTGTTCATGTTACATATATCATCGAGACATTGTCACCATCACCAACCCACCGATACACATGACACTGTATTTTATGTAAATATCTGTTACACTAGATACTATTGTTTCATGCACATGTACCATCGTTACACAGATACTGATACACATGACGCTATTATTTCATGTCATGAACTATTGATACATGGATACTCAACACCGTTATTTCATGTGCTAGTATCATCGTTAAACGAACACTCTTGTACTCTGCACACTATCATTTCATGTATTGTAACACTGTTGCACTATTACTGTTCTGACACGTATTAGTACCAACATTACATGGATACTCCAGGACACGGGACACATGACACTGTTATCGCATGTGGATACATGTTTTACAGAACACTGTTATTGCATGTACTTGTGGACATATGACACCGATTCTGCATTGCACCGATATTATTATTATAATCATATCTCACTGTTACATAGACTCACTTGTATGCATGTGATGATTGTCTTTGTATTTTTGTTGCTTCTTGTTACATGGATTATTACTACATGGAGATTCCCATATTCCCGTTACAAGATTGTCTTCTGTTACTAGTGTGTGTGCGTGCGTTGTTACTGGATATGTTAGCTTTTGATACCAAATGTGTGATGGGGGCCACCTCTAGAGTCCCACATCTCTTGTTTTCTGTTTTTCGTTATCTTGTTTAATGATATCAACATAGCTCATGTCCAGTTATCTTATTACATGTATCAAGCACTGTTATTGTTTTCGAATATTGTGTAGTTTAGATATAATAAATATAACATGAGGATGGGGGAGACTTGACGGTTGATTAGATCTTGTCGGGTGGATGCCTGGATCCATTGTTTGTCTCACTGCAGGGGACGTGGTAGTGCTGGATACCATTTGTTATAACTCGATGAGCTCCCATTTCCCATTTCACGTTACTTGTTACAACCTTAGCGGGTTGGCCCTAGTCTCAGCAGCCAGGGGTCTATTTAAGGCCGTGATCCTGGGTATGCACGGGGTACACCCACCTGACTAGAACTTCTTGACCATTGGGTTTTCAATTAACATAATAAGACAGTATAAACAATGATGACGACAGGAACACTTAATATTTAGTCACTCTCTCATTCGAATCATGAAACCTGTATGCTATGTTCAGATGGGTTCGGCCGAAGTGCGGGCTCCGGTATGAACTATCAATGATATGGGACACTGGAAGAGATTGATTAAAATACCAGGTGGTACTAATTATTATTATTGTATAAATAACATGACTTGTCCGATACAGTGTGTTATTGTTCAGTTGTGTTTGTTATCATTTCTAATATTCTATCCATTATCATGCACCCGTATACCTTGCTAGATTTGTTACACTTCATATGGTGATACACTATTCACGTACACATATACTTTACATTTTATGTATTTTGTTTCATGTATACCTTGTAGACACTGTTATTGTATAATCATAACACAGTTGTATGGTTATTCTGCATACTTCATATTTACATGTTCATATTCATCACGATACCATTATGCTACTGTTATTCTTAGATTAAATAAGAAATTTAAAGTAATTAAACTTCCTACATGTTACTTATACACACGGATGTAATAAAGAACACTTAATACTGTATCAGAATACGCAAACGGTACAACTTTATTGACGGTAGTAACATAATCCCCCACGATGACTTACCTATTATTTTTGGTAGCACAGCTCGAATATATAAACTGATAGTAATGATATAAAATTGGATACTATTGTTGTAATGACACTGTTAGAACGTGTTAGGTATTGATGATGTTAAAATCTGACATTTGTATATTTCTCCCGATTGTTATTATCATTATATTGTATCACCTCTAATTAAACATGTATTATATATTATTATCGTGACTGTATTACTATAATATATATTATTATTTCCTTCATTTTACCACTCACTAGGTCGCTTTCTGATGACTCTGGGTTTGCGTGCCCAGGTTGGAGATCCGAGATATCGTAGTACCAGATATTTCACGGGATATGCATAGGAGATTCCAACTATACTATTCATAGATATCTTTATTATTTTGTCTTTATTTTCTTATTTATCCCTGTTATCCATATCTATTATGATCACTGATCTTTTTTGCAGGTATTTTTGTACTTATTTACTGTTGGAACTATTGTGTATATTGTGATTATTCCATGTACTGAGGCTTAGCGTACGTACGTGAGGGTGTTTCTGCCCTACGTATGTACGTCGGCATAGCATCCCCGTACCTGCGGGATCGGGGCACCACAAATTGGTATTAGAGCCAAGGTTCACACCTAATGTGGGTAACTACCTAGGTCAATGCTCAAGCTCTTACCAACAGTACAATCAGATTCAGATTATGACTCATATATATCTGACTTTGGGGATTTCAGTTATGAGTACAAGAATATCATAGTCCGTTGACAATCCATTTGTAACACCCCGATCATTAAAATCCTAATATTGGATAAACATGATTAGACAAAATTTTTTTTGAGACGATGATTGAATGTGTTTGTGTAAAATGGGAGTTTTATTATAATTAATTATTTTAAGTTTGATTATGGGGGAATATGAAGTGAAACAAATATTGAATAAATTCAATATATAGGTGTATGAATATTTTGGCATGTATATATGGGTATAGAATATATGTGTATATATAAGTATATATACATTACATGGATGTGATGGTATATTGTGTAAATACAAGATAATGCAAGTAAATACCAAGAAAATACTAAATAATATATTCCTAATAATTAGTGGGAGAGGGTAGGTGTGCATGGCATGAGTTGATGAAGGGCTAGGATTTCCCTAGAAATTTGTGTGTATAGGTGGCATGATGAGATGAGAGAGAGATTGTGTGTGTGCATAATAATAAAAATTGAGTGGGGGTTTTGTGTAAAAGAAAGAGAGAAATGAATCTCACGTTCATCTCCCTCAACCACAAAAAGAAAACCCTAGATCCATCTCTCAAGTTCCCTCTCCTCTTCCTCTCTTCCTCCCCCAACCCTTCTCTCTCTCTCTCTCTCTCTCTCTCTCTCACAGGCGGACCACGGCCGGAGGGCCGCGGGCGCGGCCGGAGCCGCGGCCAGGGCCGCGACAGAGCACGGCCAGGCGTGGCCGGGGCCGCGGCCAGAGCCGCGGCGACACCGGCGACACTCACGGCGATGGTGGGTAGCGGGTCTTCTTATGGATCTATAGGTGAGGGGAGTTATCTTGAATCCATTTCTTTCTTGCCTTGTTAAATTCTGAAATTTTATTGAATTAGTAGAGAATTTCTCTCATACCAAGTGTATATCTAAATGCCACTAATTGGTAGGAAATAGGGAAGTCTATATTACTTTAGGTTGAGGAATTAAAGCCATGTTCTTGTTCCCTCATGTTGTCAAACTAGAGTAAGATGAAATTGATGACGTGATTAAGGAAAAGGAGGTGAGGTGGGGGACCTTCCGTTGATCTATTTTATTTTTAAACCCTAAGGATATTTCATGAAGTCCTTAAGCATGAGATGGTATGATGTTAGGCTTGATATTAATGAGTTAATTCGGTTGTACTTATTAATTAATGGAAGGTGAAAGATTACTATAGTATTAATAATGTAGTGAAGGAGATCTTAACTTGACCAAGCTTATCTTGTTTAAAATTTTCAAATTCAGAGAAATTCTAAGGCACATATAATGATCAATACGTGTCATCTAAGGGAATCCCTAATCTATGATTCCCCCATATTTTCTTTTAAAAGTTTCTGAATAAAATAATTATTTTGAGTGAATAGAGAATACCCCTTATAGGTGCAGGAATCTGTCCAGGATCATAATCTGTAAATTCGGGCGCAGATCATCAGTATGTTGGATTTTAATGGTATCATATTTTATACTGTTGGAAAGATAATCGAGTCTACCTTCCAACGGTCATACCATGTCCTCATCGGATACCTGTAACATAAGTTATGACTGAAACAATGAATATTGGTCAAACTGTCATGCTGCAGAATTCAGCACAGCTGATAGGTTTTTGAATTTTTGGAGCAGTTTTGGTTAATCAAAACCTATCATGTAATAGGTCATTGGAAAGGTAGTGGAGTCTAGTTTCTAATAAATCTTTCCTCGTTCTATTCCTATACGTAGAATGAAAGTTATTATAAAAACTCCGTTGGTTATCCGGAAAGATCGAGCCATAAAACTGTGTCAAACAAAGGTTCATGACTGGTGGTCACTGCAACATCAAACTACTTATAGTATGTGTTATATTGTCTAAGAGATATATATAGAGCTATACGAGTCCACCTCCCAGCAGTTTATTTCACATTCCGGTTGGATGTAGGTGATAGAGGTTTGTCGAAACATCACAAGCAAATCGAGGGATTTTTGTTAGAGTTGAAAGGTGGTGGTAGAGAGAGTGATCCTTGTTGATATAGTAAAGGCTCTGCAAACCCTTAACATGTAGGGATTGAACTTCAAGTTCATTAATGCACAAAGCTAAATTGTGTCCCTTGTATAATTAAAATATAAAATTAGAAGAGAAATTTGGAGAACACGGAAGTCTCCCCAATTAAACTCAAGCCCTCCTTTCATTAAAATTTTTGGTATACAAAGAAGATGAGATTGTATTCCCAACGTCTACACCTGAAATGTCTTGGGTGATATTCTAAGAAAGTCTAAGAGGTAGAAGAGCTGATAAAATCTCATGACCTTGTAACAAAAGATTTAATTATGTTATACCCGAAAGTTTGATATCAGCAAAATATGAGTCATGAAGGTCTCAAAGGATATCTTGACCATGTAAGGAAGAGATAATACGTTGGAACCCTCCTTCTAGGCTCTTTGCACTATAATGCAGTAGTGTTGTATGCATCATATGTCTTCGTAAGCGAAATACTCCTATAACATCACTATTTTTCCTCATAAATCGAGATTTTATACTTAAAGTCACAAACAATGCACCTTAAAATGTGAGAGTTGTATATGAAAAAAAAATGTGTATTTTTATGTTATGAATTATGAAGACTTGGACTTAAATTTGTGATTAAGATTTTTCTGGTAGCTTGTCATCACTATAGATAATATAAGCGATGTGTGATTTTCACACGAAATTCTTAACAACTTTCTTTCAAAATAGGGTGTCATGTATGAAGGATTTCACTAAAAGTTTTAATAGTGGTGTCTACTCCAGATAGCAGACTGTCCTTATCTGGCTCATAAAAACATAAGGTACCAATAAATTCGTATGCAGTTTAGTGCCAAGTGGAATGAGATCCGTACTTTACTATGCATATGATAATTTCTTAGAGATTCCGACACTGGGTTAAAAGTGAAAGATTTGTTACTGTTAAGAAGGTTCACATTCCTGCTTTCAGTTTAAATAAGATATTGTCTATGTTCTCATTGCAAAGAAAGGTATAAACTGCTCAAGTCATTAACTTTTCTAAGTTCACCTGAAATTGTTTAAAAGTTGTTTAACATAGAGGGTGATATGTTAGTAGATGCCCCAATAACATCGTCATAGTCAACTAAGAATTTAATGAGAATGATTTGTTTTGTAGAAGAATTGGGTTTACCTAATATGAATAGTTGGATAGATCATGAATGAAAATAGATGTTATTACTTAAGTGCCGACTTATTGGAGCACTTATAATTAATAAGTATGTTAAGAGTCCGAACTCGGGAATTGTGTGAATATGATTTTGTATGACATTTTGTGTGTAAATTGATTGTTACATATGAATGATACTGAAGTATGAATGTGATTAAGTGTAACATGAGGTATACAGTTATACATACTCATACACATACACCTCTATCTGGATACACAGTTGTTGATAATATGAATGAGAACTCAATTTACATGAATGAGATACGTAGGTCACTTTACTGTTGTCTTACAACTCATGTGTGATTGTATAACCAGTAAACCAGGTACATCTTATTGATAATAGAAGTACTAAACAGGAAGGTGAAATGTAACTTTTGTTGCATATACATATTCAGTGAATTACATATATTCCCCTGTGATAGAAGTGATAAGCTGAGAATCGAACTATAATAAATGGTCAGATTGTTGTAATATGATGAAGTGATTGTTATCTGAGTGTATGTATACACATGCAGTGAACCACATGAAGTTTTTCAGTAATAGAACTGATGATCTGCAAAGCAAACCATAGTGTTTAATTGATATTCATATTGTTACTACACTGGTTGTTATCTGTATGTAAATATAAGCATGTCTTTCGCTTTCTTACTCATTGGAGGAAGGGGCCGGGCGGGAGCCGGTAGGAGGGGGAAGACGGTGTTATTGCATTATATACGTTCATATATCCGGAGGAAGGGACCCGTATTGCACGGGCGGAGTGCGAAGACGGTGTTATATATCATATTGGGAGGAAGGGACCCGTATTGCACGGGCGGAGTGCGAAGACGGTGCTATGATATACATATATTTACATCTTTACAAATGATTGAGAATGAATGGCTATGTGTGATACATATGTGTGTGTGACACTAGAAGTATGTTGGATCGTATGTGATAATGAAAACATCAGAATAAATTTAGCTGATTGAAATGAAATACTGTAAATTGTGTGAAAGTGTACAGGTTAATCCATGCATTACTTGGAGTGTGATGTGATATTGTATTATGAGAAATATGATATGATTATATATTATACAAGTATGTTTTGTGATGCATGTGTTATCTGAACGCATGCACTATATATAAGATGGTGCGTGTGTGATTGGCGTGTCCGTGCTTGATATCTGAAATACGTATGTGACACATACTATGAATGCATAAGAAGAATTTTGATAATAAACTAAAATCACCGAGTTATTATTTTACAGAGCTTATAGACCTTGTAGCGTGTGGCATAGAGCACAGAGAAATGTCATAAGAAATGTAGGACCAAAAGAGTCAGACCATCCCCAAAGATTTTTTGGAGCCAAATTGTTTCATCATATGTTATTGATTCTCTGTTTCTCTTATTCATCCAGAATTACTCTATTACTCGAAAAATCATGCTTATTATTGATTATATTCATCATCCTCTGATTTTCTTCTTTATCTCCTCACTGAGCTGTTGAGCTCACCCCCCCACAGATTATTGTATTTTCAGGTCATGGTGAGGCGAAGACTCAATGTAAGTTTTCAAGCGCCTTGTTGGAAATCCTGTTACATAGAGAAGTTTTAGAGTGGTACTTGGTGTGAATGTAATTTAGTTCTTATTGTATATGTTCATTATCCTATTTGACGTGTACTGATAGCAAGTGTTAGTGTTGAATAGATGGAATGTCTGAATCCATGTATTGTATGGAGATATGAGTTTGGTCATAATTATGATGAGTTGGAGTTAAAGATGGTTTGGCATTATTATGTTGATGCCGAGAGGGGTGCTCTCGAGTACTTAATTATTGAGTTTTCATATAAGGAGGCTGTGTGAGCCAATTTATACTTATGATTGCGTGGGTGATTGTTGAGTTGGTTTATATGCTTGGATTGAGGATAAGTAGACCGGTGTTGGCCGAAATTATTGTGATATGAAATGTATAATTGGACATTCTGTATTTACAAAGGAGGTGCTGCTAAAATTTTCAGGAATATTGGAGATGAGTATGATAATCTATTATTCAATAGTGTTGTTTATGTAAATTGAGATCATAAGAAACCTGGGACCGTTACAGTTGGTATCAGAGCGCAGGATATAGAATGAGGATAGATTTAGAATAATTATGATAGAAAGAGGATTGGATTGGTATGATTGATATGCGTGATTGTGTTATGCATGTATGTGAAAATGTTGTTTGATATGATTGGTTTAAGAGGGGGTAGGAGTTCTTACGTGTATGATTAATCCCGAAGCGTGGGATATTTGATCACTGCCTTATGTTCAGATTATGGTACCCACATGCCATAATTCGGATGTGCTCTGCTAGGGTGTGGGCCCTCAGTATGAGCTGCCAGTGGAATGGGACACTGGAGTAAGGGAATGAGTAAAATATCAAGCGAGTCAAGATTAATTTGAATCGTAAGAACATAGTATAGAACTGATCAAGAAATAATAAATCTTGAAGAGAATGATTGAGAAAGATAGCATCAAGGAAAAAATTTTATGATATGCAAGAGCAATGTGAAAATTTTATACTCACTCAATTTAGGTAGCAAGTTTCGAGGACGAAACTTTTGTAAGCAGGGTAGAACTGTAACACCCCGATCATTAAAATCCTAATATTGGATAAACATGATTAGACAAATTTTTTTTTTTTGAGACGATGATTGAATGTGTTTGTCTAAAATGGGAGTTCTATTATAATTTAATTATTTTAAGTTTGATTATGGGGGAATATGAAGTGAAACAAATATTGAATAAATTCAATATATAGGTGTATGAATATTTTGGCATGTATATATGGGTATAGAATATATGTGTATATATAAGTATATATACATTACATGGATGTGATGGTATATTGTGTAAATACAAGATAATGCAAATAAATACCAAGAAAATACTAAATAATATATTCCTAATAGTTAGTGGGAGAGGGTAGGTGTGCATAGCATGAGTTGATGAAGGGCTAGGATTTCCTAGAAATTTGTGTGTATAGGTGGCATGATGAGATGAGAGAGAGATTGTGAGTGTGCATAATAATAAAAATTGAGTGGGGGTTTTGTGTAAAAGAAAAAGAGAAATGAATCTCACGTTCATCTCCCTCAACCCCAAAAAGAAAACCCTAGATCCATCTCTCAAGTTCCCTCTCCTCTTCCTCTCTTCCTCCCCCAACCTTTCTCTCTCTCTCTCTCTCTCTCTCTCTCTCTCTCTCTCACAGGCAGACCACGGCCGGAGGGCCGCGGGCGTGGCCGCGCGCGGCCGGAGCCGCGGCCAGGGCCGCGACAGAGCACGGCCAGGCGTGGCCGGGGCCGCGGCCAGGCGGCGGCCAGAGCCGCGGCGACACCGGCGACACTCACTACGATGGTGGGCAGCGGGTCTTCTTATGGATCTATAGGTGAGGGGAGTTATCTTGAATCCATTTCTTTCTTGCCTTGTTAAATTCTGAAATTTTATTGAATTAGTAGAGAATTTCTCTCATACCAAGTGTATGTCTAAATGCCACTAATTGGTAAGAAATGGGGAAGTCTATATTACTTTAGGTTGAGAAATTAAAGCCATGTTCTTGTTCCCTCATGTTGCCAAACTAGAGTAAGATGAAATTGATGACGTGATTAAGGAAAAGGAGGTGAGGTGGGGGACCTTCCGTTGATCTATTTTATTTTTAAACCCTAAGGATATTTCATGAAGTCCTTAAGCATGAGATGGTATGATGTTAGGCTTGATATTAATGAGTTAATTCGGTTGTACTTATTAATTAATGGAAGGTGAAAGATTACTATAGTATTAATAATGTAGTGAAGGAGATCTTAACTTGACCAAGCTTATCTTGCTTAAAATTTTCAAATTCAGAGAAATTCTAAGGCACATATAATGATCAATACGTGTCATCTAAGGGAATCCCCAATCTATGATTCCCCCATATTTTCTTTTAAAAGTTTCTGAATAAAATAATTATTTTGAGTGAATAGAGAATACCCCTTATAGGTGCAGGAATCTGTCCAGGATCATAATCTGTAAATTCGGGCGCAGATCATCAGTATGTTGGGTTTTAATGGTATCATATTTTATACTGTTGGAAAGATAATCGAGTCTACTTTCCAACGGTTCATACCATGTCCTCATCGGATACCTGTAACTTAAGTTATGACTGAAACAATGAATGTTGGTCAAACTGTCATGCTGCAGAATTCAGCACAGCTGATAGGTTTTTGAATTTCTGGAGCAGTTTTGGTTAATCAAAACCTATCATGTAATAGGTCATTGGAAAGGTAGTGGAGTCTAGTTTCTAATAAATCTTTCCTCGTTCTATTCCTATACGTAGAATGAAAGTTATTATAAAAACTCCGTTGGTTATCCGGAAAGATCGAGCCATAAAACTGTGTCAAACAAAGGTTCATGACTGGTGGTCACTGCAACATCAAACTACTTATAGTATGTGTTATATTGTCTAAGAGATATATATAGAGCTATACGAGTCCACCTCCCAGCAGTTTATTTCACATTCTGGTTGGATATAGGTGATAGAGGTTTGTCGAAACATCACAAGCAAATCGAGGGATTTTTGTTAGAGTTGAAAGGTGGTGGTAGAGAGAGTGATCCTTGTTGATATAGTAAAGGCTCTGCAAACCCTTAACATGTAGGGATTGAACTTCAAGTTCATTAATGCACAAAGTTAAATTGTGTCCCTTGTATAATTAAAATATAAAATTAGAAGAGAAATTTGGAGAACACGGAAGTCTCCCCAATTAAACTCAAGCCCTCCTTTCATTAAATTTTTTGGTATACAAAGAAGATGAGATTGTATTCCCAACGTCTACACCTGAAATGTCTTGGGTGATATTCTAAGAAAGTCTAAGAGGTAGAAGAGCTGATAAAATCTCATGACCTTATAACAAAAGATTTAATTATGTTATACCCGAAAGTTTGATATCAGCAAAATATGAGTCATGAAGGTCTCAAAGGATATCTTGACCATGTAAGGAAGAGATAATACGTTGGAACCCTCCTTCTAGGCTCTTTGCACTATAATGCAGTAGTGTTGTATGCATCATATGTCTTCGTAAGCGAAATACTCCTATAACATCACTATTTTTCCTCATAAATCGAGATTTTATACTTAAAGTCACAAACAATGCACCTTAAAATGAGAGTTGTATATGAAAAAAAAAATGTGTATTTTTATGTTATGAATTATGAAGACTTGGACTTAAATTTGTGATTAAGATTTTTCTGGTAGCTTGTCATCACTATAGATAATATAAGCGATGTGTGATTTTCACACGAAATTCTTAACAACTTTCTTCCAAAATAGGGTGTCATGTATGAAGGATTTCACTAAAAGTTTTAATAGTGGTGTCTACTCCAGATAGCAGACTATCCTTATCTGGCTCATAAAAACATAAGGTACCAATAAATTCGTATGCAGTTTAGTGCCAAGTGGAATGAGATCCGTACTTTACTATGCATATGATAATTTCTTAGAAATTCCGACACTGGGTTAAAAGTGAAAGATTTGTTACTGTTAAGAAGGTTCACATTCCTGCTTTCAGTTTAAATAAGATATTGTCTATGTTCTCATTGCAAAGAAAGGTATAGACTGCTCAAGTCATTAACTTTTCTAAGTTCACCTGAAATTGTTTAAAAGTTGTTTAACATAGAGGGTGATATGTTAGTAGATGCCCCAATAACATCGTCATAGTCAACTAAGAATTTAATGAAAATGATTTGTTTTGTAGAAGAATTGTGTTTACCTAATATGAATAGTTGGATAGATCATGAATGAAAATAGATGTTATTACTTAAGTGCCGACTTATTGGAGCACTTATAATTAATAAGTATGTTAAGAGTCCGAACTCGGGAATTGTGTGAATATGATTTTGTATGACATTTTGTGTGTAAATTGATTGTTACGTATGAATGATACTGAAGTATGAATGTGATTAAGTGTAACATGAGGTATACAGTTATACATACTCATACACATACACCTCTATCTGGATACGCAGTTGTTGATAATATGAATGAGAACTTAATTTACATGAATGAGATACGTAGGTCACTTTATTGTTGCCTTACAACTCATGTGTGATTGTATAACCAGTAAACCAGGTACATCTTATTGATAATAGAAGTACTAAACAGGAAGGTGAAATGTAACTTTTGTTGCATACACATATTCAGTGAATTACATATATTCTCCTGTGATAGAAGTGATAAGCTGAGAATCGAACTATAATAAATGGTCAGATTGTTGTAATATGATGAAGTGATTGTTATCTGAGTGTATGTATACACATGCAGTGAACCACATGAAGTTCTTCAGTAATAGAACTGATGAGCTGCAAAGCAAACCATAGTGTTTAATTGATATTCATATTGTTACTACACTGGTTGTTATCTGTATGTAAATATAAACATGTCTTTCGCTTTCTTACTCATTGGAGGAAGGGGCCGGGCGGGAGCCGGTAGGAGGGGAAGACGGTGTTATTGCATTATATACGTTCATATATCCGGAGGAAGGGACCCGTATTGCACGGGCGGAGTGCGAAGACGGTGCTATATATCATATTGGGAGGAAGGGACCCGTATTGCACGGGCGGAGTGCGAAGACGGTGCTATGATATATATATTTACATCTTTACAAATGATTGAGAATGAATGGCTTTGTGTGATACATATGTGTGTGTGACACTAGAAGTATGTTGGATCGTATGTGATAATGAAAACATCAGAATACAAATTTAGCTGATTGAAATGAAATACTGTAAATTGTGTGAAAGTGTACAGGTTAATCCATGCGTTACTTGGAGTGTGATGTGATATTGTATTATGAGAAATATGATATGATTATATGTTATACAAGTATGTTTTGTGATGCATGTGTTATCTGAACGCATGCACTATATATAAGATGGTGCGTGTGTGATTGGCGTGTCCGTGCTTGATATCTGAAATACGTATGTGACACATACTATGAATGCATAAGAAGAATTTTGATAATAAACTAAAATCACCGAGTTATTATTTTACAGAGCTTATAGACCTTGTAGCGTGTGGCATAGAGCACAGAGAAATGTCATAAGAAATGTAGGACCAAAAGAGTCGGACCATCCCCAAAGATTTTTTGGAGCCAAATTGTTTCATCATATGTTATTGATTCTCTGTTTCTCTTATTCATCCAGAATTACTCTATTACTCGAAAAATCATGCTTATTATTGATTATATTCATCATCCTCTGATTTTCTTCTTTATCTCCTCACTGAGCTGTTGAGCTCACCCCCCCACAGATTATTGTATTTTCAGGTCATGGTGAGGCGAAGACTCAATGTAAGTTTTCAAGCGCCTTGTTGGAAATCCTGTTACATAGAGAAGTTTTAGAGTGGTACTTGGTGTGAATATAATTTAGTTCTTATTGTATATGTTCATTATCCTATTTGACGTGTACTGATAGCAAGTGTTAGTGTTGAATAGATGGATAGTCTGAATCCATGTATTGTATGGAGATATGAGTTTGGTCATAATTATGATGAGTTGGAGTTAAAGATGGTTTGGCATTATTATGCTGATGCCGAGAGGGGTGCTCTCGAGTACTTAATTATTGAGTTTTAATATAAGGAGGCTGTGTGAGCCAATTTATACTTATGATTGCGTGGGTGATTGTTGAGTTGGTTTATATGCTTGGATTGAGGATAAGTAGGCCGGTGTTGGCCGAAATTATTGTGATATGAAATGTATAATTGGACATTCTGTATTTACAAAGGAGGTGCTGCTAAAATTTTCAGGAATATTGGAGATGAGTATGATAATCTATTATTCAACAGAGTTGTTTATGTAAATTAAGATCATAAGAAATCTGGGACCGTTACACCATTCCTTATTTCTAATATTCTTTAATTTCACTCATCATTCCGAATATTCTTATTTCTAATCATTTCTCTTTCATAATCTTGATTATTTTCCTATTATCTTGATATCTGATACTAGCCACCCAGTCCGGAGTTTGATACAGCTATCAAAGTAGTGTAGCAGAAGCATCATAGGCCCAAACATTCAGGCTTCAGGACTGTAAATATTGTTCTCTCACCTGAACTTAAATTTCGAGGATGAAATTTATTTGTAAGGTGGGAGAAGTGTAACCCCCGATTCTTGATGTACGTATCACAATATCAGTACTCGGTACGGTGTACAAAGTTGATTTGACTTTCCTGATAGTCAGATTGAGCCAGTTTCAATTTCAGATGTCATATTTCAATATTTTAGATTTTTTCAGAATTTTCTGAAATTTTTTCTGGATTATTTTGGAAAATCTCCGAATTCGGTATCGACCAATACCGACAATCAGCTCAACGATTTTTCATTTACAATCGGAGTTGAATTTTAAGTATCTGCTTTCAAATTATTTTTTAAAATTATATTTCTCCTTTCAAGTATTTTTAGAGATTTTTCTGAATTAGTCTAAAATCTGGCCAAACCGTGTCGCCCGTATTATCGGTTGGTTCTAGGATTTTTAATTTGCAAACCGAATAACATTTTTAGAGTCCGATTTCACATTTCTCCTCAGGGTAATATTTTCTATTTTACGTAATTTTTGAGGACCGTTCAGAGCTTGTCAAAATTTCACCGACTAAAATAATATTAATTAAATAGTATTCAATTCCTTTGTTTTACTATTTTCTTTTATTTCTTCTTTTCCAAGTTTTCCCCGCCGCCTTTCTCTAACTGACCTTCACCTTTTCTAAATCTCCCCCTCTCTCACTCTGATCCCCTCTCACTCTTGTTATTTCTTTCTCCTTAGCTCTATATATATGTGTGTGTGTGTGTGTGTGTGTGTGTATGTATGTATATATATAATTCTTCCTTTTTTATCCCTCTCTACAGATAGCCAACCAGGCCTGGTGCCGCCGCCGGCCCCTGGTGCCGCCGCCACGCTAGCCCGCGCCACCCCTCTCCCTCCTTCTTTCCTCTCCTCATTCTTCTTCTTCTCCTCTTCCTCTCTCTCTCACTTCTTTCTCTCTCTCCCTCTTCATATTTCTATCGCCAGCGGCCGCCCCCGCAGGGCCGCTGGTGGGACTCCGTCGCCGCCGGCTAGCCAGGCTTGCCGCCTCCTCCCGTAGCAACAGCAGCAACTGCTGCTGCTTTTTCTGTTATGGGTTCACACCCATAATGGGTGTGGACCCACTTTTAGAACCTGACCCGAATCCATTAATTCCATACCCATTTGTTTAAGTTTTGGGTCGGTATTGGAACTAATTAAATACTGAGTTGATATGAAACAGTGGGTTAGAGAAATTTCAAATTAATAAATACTTTCATAATTATTAAAACGGTTAAGAATAGTTTGAAAAGATAGACGTGTGGATAATTTCTTTATGGATAAGATTAATACTAATGGACAACTACCGATATCTAAATATTTGGATATTTGTTCATGTTACATATATCATCTAGATATTGTCACCATTAATGACCCACCGATACACGTGACACTGTATTTCATGTAAATATTTGTTATATTAGATACGATTGTTTCATGTACATGTATCATCGTTACACAGATACTGATTATTTCACGAACCACTGATATATGGATACTCGACAACGTTATTTCATGTGCTAGTATTACCGTTACACGAACACTCTTGTACTCTGGACACTATCATTTCATATACTGTAACACTGTTGCACTATCACTGTTCTGACACGTATTAGTATCAACATGACATGGATACTCCAGGACACGGGACACATGACACGGATTCTGTATTGCACCGATATTATTATTATAATCATATCTCACTGTTACATAGACTCACCTGTATGCATGCGATGATTGTCTTTGTATTTCTGTTGCTTCATGTTACATGAATTATTACTACATGGAGATTTCCGTATTCCCGTTACTAATATAATATATATATATATATATATATATATATATATATATATATATATATATATATATATATATATATATATATATATATTGTTACTCGACGTGTTAGTTTTTGATGCCAAATGTGTGATGAGGCCACCTCTAAAGTCCGACATCTCTTGTTTCTCGTTATCTTATTTAATGATATCAACATAGCCATGTCCAGTTATCTTATTACATGTATCATGCATTGTTATTGTTTCTGAATACTGTGTAGTTTAAATATAATAAATATAACATGGGGATTGGAAAGACTTGACGATTGACTAAATCTTGTCGGGTGGATGTCTGGATCCATTATTTGTCCCACTGTAGGGGACGGGGTAGTGCTGGCTACCGTCTGTTATAGCTCGATGAGCTCCCATTTCCCGTTACTTGTTACAGTCTTAGCGGGCTGGCCCTGGTCTCAACAGCCAAGGGTCTGTTTAAGGCCGTGATTCTGGGTATGCGCGAGCACCCACCTGACTAGAGCTTCTTGACCATTGGATTTCCAGTTAACATAATAAAATAGTATAAACAATGATGACGACATGAACACTTGTTATTTAGTCACTCTCTCACTCGAATCATGGCACCCGTATGCCATGTACGTATGGGTTCAACCGGAGTGCGGGCTCCGGTATGAACTGTCAATGGTATGGGACACTGGAAGAGATTGATTAAAATACCAGATGGTACTGATTGTAATTATTGTATAAATAACATGACTTGCCCGATACATATATTTTAATGTTCAGTTGTACTTGTTATCATTTCTGATATTCTATCCATATCATGCCACCCGTATACCTTAATATTTTTGTTACACTTCATGTGGTGACACACTATTCACGTACATGTATACTCTACATTCTATGTATTTTGTTTCATGTATACCTTACAGACACTGTTACTGTATAATCACAACACAGTTGTATGATTATTCTGCATACTACATATCTATATGTTCATATTCATCACGATACCATTATGCTACTGTTTTTCTTAGATTAAATAAGAAATATAAAGTAATTAAACTTGCTACATGTTATTTATACACACTGATGTAATTGGGAACACTTAATACTATATCAGAATATGCAAATGGTTTAACTTACCTATTATTTTTGGTAGCACAACTCGAACGTATAAACTGATAGTAATAATATAAAATTAGATATTATTGTTATAATGATACTGTTAGAACATCTTAGGTATTGATGATGTTAAAATATGACATTTGTATATTTCTCCCGATTGTTATTATCATTATATTGTATCACCCGTAATTAAACATGTATTATATATTATTATCGTAACTGTATTACTTTAATATATATTACTGCTTCTTTTATTTTACCGCTCACTAGGTCGCTTTCTGACGATCCTGGATTTGCGTGCTCAGGTTGGAGATCCGAGATATCGAGTACCAGATATTTCACGGGATATACATAGGAGACTCGTCACCTATACTATTCATATGTATCTTTATTATTCTATTTTTATTCCTTATTTATCCATGTTATCCATATTTATATTTGTAACGGTCCCAGATTTCATAAATTCCATTATAACAAAAATATTCTTTTTAAACTGATAGATTATCATAATCATTCCAAGCTCTTAAAATTTTCGGCAGCACTTCCTTTGTAAATGTTACATGCCCAAATATACATTTCAATTTATAGAAATTTTGACCAACAACAGTTCACTTATTCTAAATCAAACATGTAAGTCAAAGTTAACAATCACCCAAGCAATCATAATAATACCTCGGCTCACCACGGCCTGTTAATTCCTCAAATAATGATTTCGGCTTGACATCGCCTACTTATATGAAACAAAAGAAAATATATGCCCGAGAGTACTCCTCTCGGCATCCACAATTATAAACAGATCTAACTATTACTTTAACACATCACCATAATTACAATCTAACTTACTTCATACATATCCATCTCTCAAAACGTACATAAGGTATCAGTATACATCAAGTAGGATTCCCAACAGGAACTAAATTACAATCTAATACAATCATTAATAATAAAATTCTCAACAAACGCCTAAATCTCAAGCTGGTCTTCTGCCTACAGCGACCTGAAATATAAAACTGGGAGGGAGTGAGCTCGACAGCTCAGTAAGAGAGAATCAAAGTGAATCAAGGAAGGAAAATACAATTAAGGTGCGTGTCTTTCTTCAACAATTTTAGAAAGTACAGATGAACAATAAAACGATGAGAGAGCAATATCTTATAATGAATGATTAACATAAGGATCCATATAATCTATGTGACGGTCTGACTCTCTAGAATCGATTCTCTTTAACTTTCTTTAGTTTTTCTGTTGCAGATTACTTGGTCTAGAAATTCAATAAGATACTCTCTCAGTTATTATAACTTATGCATGGCTCTGTTTTAAGTACTTTTGGCACATATCATCACATAACTCATATCTCATACATTAGGTACAACCAATCAAAATCGAAGTTTCATGGGGGTAAGTGTATGTCTCGGTAATACAATACCACAATATCACCCAATATCATCTAAGTATAATTTATCCATATGGATAACGCGATCACACATAATCATACTACACTTCACGATATTCACATATCATACTTAGAGATGTGCACAACACACATGATACACATATATATACACCACAGTGAAGTGTGAGAATTCCCCGTCTTCTCCCTCCTACGGCTCCCGCACGGCCCCTTCCTCCTATATAAATATTGTATGTATATACAACAGTAACACCGTCTTCCCCTCCTACCAAATTTTAGAATAAGTATCGTCGTCCAAAACCCTTTACACTTTACTGCCACTAGGCACAAGTAGTAAAATCTTTCCGACTTTTTAATTCTTTCTAATTATTTACGAGGACAGATCCTGGGTTACTCTTAAATAGAAAACAAACATATAAATTTATGAAATATCAACATTCATTATTAGGAGTGTATTCAGTTCTGAGCTTGGTTCAACATGCCTCTCTATTTATTCTAAAAAAAATCTCATGGGCCTCCCTTTAAATGGTAATTCATAAGGAGAAAACTAATTTTCGACATGATTTATATTTTTACTGTTTCTCAAAGGATTCCTAAAGTCCAACCAACGCAGGTTTAAAATTCATGTGCTTAGAGATACTATCACCTTTCTGATAGTTTATTAAATGACATTTATAATTGAGTTAACTAGTAAATGAAAATTCAGAAACTCCTCAAATAAAGAAAATTCTGCAACTCAAGAATCTTGACTAGCCGATCTAATTTTAATGATAACTTTCAGCACAGACCCTCAATTGGGACACCGCAAAAGCTATTTACAAAGGAAGTGCTGCCGAAAATTTTAAGAGCTTGGAATGATTATGATAATCTATCAGTTTAAAAGATATTTTTGTTATAATGGAATTTATGAAATCTGGGACCCGTTACAATATTTATCCTGATCACTGACTCTTTTTGTAGGTATTTTTATACTTATTTATTGCTGGAACTATTGTGTAATTTATGATTATTTCCTGTACTGAGATTTAGCGTACGTACGTGATGGTGTTTCTGCCCTGCATATGTACGTCGCCATAGCGTCCCCGTACCTGCGAGATCGAGGCGCTACATTTAGGATTGCATTTCCCTGTATATGAGATTGAGCCTTTTAAGATTGTAATTTTCATCATTTAGTGCATGTATTTAGTTTTGTTTGAGTCTAAATTTTTTTCCTAATTATCCATTTTTTGTATTCTTTTGCATTGCAGTCTGTCGTACGTTAAGTTATAAATATGTCTGAGTTTAGCACGAGATTTAGGCGTTCACTAGAGTCATTAAACACGGATTTACAAAATAGAGAGTAATTATTATGATTGACATGCTGTTAGGAGCGAAGAAGTCCAACGAAAGAGCAATGTAGCTCCTTTCAATTTTATATTACACATGACCCTCACAATTTGTGTGATTGGATAGCGCACATGGACTACTATTTTTGATTTGTATTAATTTTCTGATGAGCGTAGAGTTCGATTTGCCAAGTGAAAAACTAAAATATTCAACTCAGAATTATTAGATT